>BGPR01014126.1:0-40004 GCA_013235015.1 Araneus ventricosus | reverse complement strand
TTGTTTATCAGTCTTCCGTTGAGGACCGATGCCTTGGCGGTGGACTCTTCACCTCCCTTCCGTGTTCCTCCGGTCATTTTGGATCCTGACTGCGAACTATGGACGTTTGATGTCCGTTTCTCTGCTTCTTGATTGACTTTCGAAGGCTTCTTTTCTCCTTCGACCTCCTGGTCTTTTGGCTACGCTTTGCCATAAAAAACTTAATTAAAATAGTTTAATAATAAGGAGCAGGGAATACTTTGTTTCTGACCAAAAATTCCCCAGATTGAACCACAAATGGTTGTCTAAATTGGACCATTTAACCCTCTAAACGTTTTAAAGGTATTTTTCTGTTTCTCATATTGAGTTCAAAAGCAGGTATTCATGTTGGTATGTATAATTTCTTAAACTAACATGGATAAAATATTCTTAAGATTTCGGAGACTTTATTAAACGCAACAAAGATTCAATTATTCACATTAAAAGCAAATTTTTATGACTTTAAAGCTAGTACATCAAAATATCTAACCGCTCAGGGGGCAAATGAATGGGGTTATTATCTTAAACAAACACGAATAGCTCAAAAAGCAATTATCACACTAGTAGTCCGCATAAACTTTAATTGGAGCAAGTTAAAGCAGAAAAATAAAATTGCATTAAAGCTATTAATTATTATTAGATCAAAAAGTATAAAAGCTAAGTATCCGCATCATTTGTGAGGAAGCAAAAGGAGAAGAGAGAATGATATAGTTCATAAAATGTTAAACTTGGGTTCATGCTTTATATTGCTGGTGTGAATTTCAGAATAAGAAAATATTTTTGCTTTATTTGGGCTTAAATAAATTGGTGGTCCAATCTGGGCAACCACTGGTTCAATCTTGGCAACCTTTTTTATTGGACCGATGGCATATTTTATAAAACTATTTGTTTCCTAATTTAATGTTTATTTCATAAAAAGGTAATTATGCTGTTCTGAAGATATGTAAACTACAAAAACTGCTACAACGTGGGAGTTGGGTAGATTGATACAGTCCATAAATTTTGATGTTTGGAACGGCTCAAGATGTTAACATCCCTTCATATATATGCCACTGTAACCCTTAGCTCGAGCTATATTTTTCTGCCATGTTAAGTCAAAAATTAATTTACAAACACTGTAAAAAATATCCGTTTTTTTCCCAGACTTTTTCCGTATATTTGACGGTTTAAAGCTGTTTTGTTGACAAAACGGTTTTTCACCGTTTTCCGCTCCAGCCATAAACGGATTTAAACCGTCAGTTCAAATTCTATTTTTCGTCATACGGTATTGCTTTCCGTATGATAACTTTCCCTTTTCTTAAATGTAATTTTATTGCATTCATTTCATGTTTTTAATAGGGTTCCATCTCCGCTATTGTTTACACATGTTGCAGTAACCTGTTGTCACTCATGAAAGCTAACCTTAAAACACGTGTTCTGGCAATAGTTGATTTTTACACCACTAGGTGGCGCCACGAGAGCTATAGTGACTTTAAAACTGAAATAGATTATTTTTACTTCATCTTATTATTTTATTTCTATGAACGCGGTTTCGATCCCCGGCTCGGAGGAGTTAGAAGTTTTGTCACCATCTTGCATCGAAATCGTCCAAGTAAGTTCAATTAAGAATTATATTAATTAAACTAATTGAAATTAATAATTAAGCCTTGATTAATTAATATTCCTAATTGATAATACACAACAGCGCATTTCAACTCGAACAGAAGGAGAAAAAGAACTCAACTCAGTCGATGACGTCACTTACTTCGATAACTTAATTTTTACGGAGAAAACTTAATTTCATACGGTAAAAAACCGTTGTGCCTACGGATTTACTTCGTAACTTTTACGGTTTTGCACTACCAACCCAGCTGCCAGTTTAAAACCGTAAATTTTACGGGATTTTTTTTACAGTGAATGAATCCAACCGCTAATTTTCTCGTCTAAGTGAATTTTACTCTAAGTATGTGTTGTGTGATTTCTTAAACTATTTGCGTTTACCTGCCAGAGAATCTACTCCAAAGGTAGGGAAAAACATTAATTTTTCTGAACTATATTAATTTTTCAGGTTGTTTAGCTTCGTTTTTGCGTGACCACTTGTTTTAGGTAAAAACGGCTCTTGGGGCAGATTGATACAATTGACTCCGAGGCATATTGATAAGCATCTTCTGTGAGTATCAATGTGTCTTAACAGTAACTACTTTGCAAAATCGTCTTCAAAAATGATAAAAAACGTAAAAATGAACTATCTAAGAGAAGCACGCAATTAAGTGTTTGTTTTAACAATGAAAACGGTTTGAATTTAATTGCAAAAATGAAAAGTATTGTTGCAAACTAAGTTTAAAATATTTTTTTACGAATTTATTGAAATTGCAGAAAAAAATTGTACATAAACTTAGTTAATAACATCAAAAATATGATTTTGTGCATTTTCAGATGGGTTAAAAATTGTTTTTGTGCTATATGATTTTCGTAAGTTAACAAGGAAGAACGCGAAATTTTCCCTTAATTTTTAATTAATTATAATTTCTCAAAACGGCTTGTTGGTACACATTGCATCTCTCCAAAGTATTTTTCACACAAAAACACTTTAACCTTTATTATTTGTAGAGATAAATTATTTTCTGGGGCATTATCGCTTAATTTTTGCAGTCTCATTAAAAATGTTGAATTTTTATTTAAATAAAATTGTGTTACTTTATAAATCTTTTAAACCTTGATTTGGAATACAAATTTTATGAATAAAACAAATTTTGTTTTGATGCCACACGTATTAACCATCATTATTTAGATATTTCCATGTGTGGATTGATACAAATCCATTTCTAGGAAAAAAAGTGTAATAAGTATTTTATTATGCCATTTATGTACGAAACTCGACTGAAATCCTATATTAGATTAACAAATGTATAAATTTAGTGTATTAGTTCTAATTAAAACCGTTGGTAAGCTTTCCAAAAAAGCTGTATCAATGCCCCCGCATTACCCCTACCTCTTTTTCATTTAAATTATTTCTAAACTTACATCTTCATCATTGTATATTAAAAAATGTCTTGTGAGACTGTAATGTTCGTCTACACTGCCCTATTATATAATGAAGAGGCAAATTACCAAGAAAACAGAACTCTTTTCTGAGTTATCACTCCAAATACCCAGGCTGAAAGATGCAGATAAACCTCTCTGGCATTAGAATTCTTTCAAGAAAATAAAGAACCCTTGAAAAGAACTATATACACATCTTTCTTCATTGCCGTCACTTACCCTGGCAGCGCAACATGTTGTACGATATTGTACAATATTGTTCGATATTATATAATATTATGTGGTATTGTACAATATTTCGAATATTGTTCAATATAGCGAGATATTGTACAATATCTTTGTGCTACTGGGGTAGAAAAAGCATCATTTTTCATTGGCGATTCGGATGTTATTTTATTAAAAAACTATGTATATTATAGATTTCAAACTTGAAATGACTATCTGAGAATTTTAATTGAAAATTATGTTGACCAAACTACGAGAGAAATTAACTCCACTGGCATCAAAAACTTAAATGAAACTGATTTGTATCGTTTATTCTTCAGCTTATTTTGCACAGCCCAATATACAACTAGGAGCTATTAATTGCACAGACACTTCTCGTAGTATTTCATTCTCTCAGTTATACTATTTTACCTCCTCACACAAATCTACAAATTCACAAGAATAACATTATAACATCGACATAGAAGCCTCGGGACTTCTCATCGCACCGTCACTTCTCACCAACCGAGTGTTTACATACCTGGAAGCATATTCCTGTCTTTAGCCGTACAAGCAGAGTGGGGAAGCTTAGCAGAGGGAAGTAAATCAATTGAAATGAGGCTATTCACGCAGTTGGAGCATTAATATTCCATTGATGAGAAATTATATATGCAGTTCCATTAATCGGTAGCATTTAAATTTAGAATCCTCTCCACCACTACCGAATCATTCGCAGATCTGGTTTAAAGGGTTGCCAGATCCTAAGTGAATCCGAAGCATGTCGGCGGTTCTATGTTTATCAGGATTCAATAACGTGGAAATATCATGTTGGATACCGTTGTTAGAACGTTTGGTGTTAACCCTCCTGGCAGCGGAGTCGGCTTCTTCCGTTTTTTATGATCAGTTCAAATGCATGCAATTCTTATTTATAGCTATTGTTACAGATGCTTATATATTACTAATATGCTAGCCCAGATCCTCCGGTAACGCTCTGACGTCACCAACAATAAAACTCGCGCCATAGCACTGCGAGACGTTAAACAGCATTATTTCATTGTTAGAGAACCTAAATTTCAGTAATTTTAAATTTAAGAGAGTAATTGTCGTTTTAATTTCAAATTTAATAGCTCTAAAATAGTGAAATAAAATTTTCTATCGATTGATATAAATTTTATCTCGCTATGATCAATAGTTCCCGAGAAATTTTAACTTATATTAATCCTATATTTCAAATTAATTTCCGTTTTTTAATAGATAGCAGTAAATTACGTCAGTGGTATATCATGCGCGTGATATAGCTTGGACGCCAAATTGTCTCTGAATATAATCGTGGCGATATTTTTTCTTGCCAAGAATTAAATTAGCCACCAGTGACGTGAATCTACCATTCGTTCTCAACCGCCGCCAGTTCCCGTTAATTCCAGCTTACACGATGACTATCAACGTATTGCTGGGGCAAACTTTCGATCACGTTGGAATTTACCTCGATGAGCCTTTCTTTTCACATGGACAGCTCTATGTTGCACTTTCAAGGTCTAGGATTCCCAATCACGTTAAAATATTTACATAAAGACATCTGAAGTACACGGAAAATTATTAAACAACGAAAAATACTTCACACGGAATGTTGTTTACCAAGAGGTTTTCTGAATAAAGAAATATTTAAATAATATGTAAATAAAAATATTTCCTGTCATAGAACATATGTTTATTTTATTTGATTTCAATCAATTTTAAACATTTCTCTCGCATATATATCTATTTAAACACGTCAAATTTGAAGGGAAATCTCTCGAACGAAGAGGAAATTTGCACCCGTCAAACCATGACGGGTGATTTTCTAGTATATTTATAAGTATTGTTAGAGATGCTTATGTATATATTTGTAAGTATTGTTAGAGATGCTTATGTATATATTCATAAGTATTGTTAGAGTGTGACAGCAGTTTTACGATGATGTAACAAGGAGCTAGAACTTTGAGATGACTAATTAGTTCTTATTAAAAATATTTAAAATTAATAAATGAACTCAACTGGAGTTCATAAAGAAAACATATCATAATAATAAATACATAATCACATAATAATCATCATGATATTTTCACGACATCATTCCAATTTTGGTATATATACTAATAAACATTCCCCTCTTTGGAATGACGTCATAATGAAACAAGAACCGAGGTTCTAATCCTCTTCTTCACCAAAAAACAGATAAATCAAACAATATGCAAATGTGAAGAAGAAATTGAAGTTTCGTCCTACAAGTATATTTTCTTAAACATCCATTGATAAAGTATTGTTAAGAATTCTGAAGTATGATTTAATGCAAAAAAATTTAGTTCATTCATTTTAAAAGTTAAGTTATCTAACCTGAAAGCTATAAGAAGAAAATAATTGGGAGCTTCGAGGATTAATACAAGATGATAATTTCAAAGAAATGGAAATCATTATAGGGGTAATAGTTTAGGTAATGTGTTCTGAATAATTTCTGATTTTCGACGTTGCTGATGTTTACTTACAATTGTTATTTTAAGATTAATTAATGTATAATTTCTATACTCAATATTGGAGAAATAATTACTGTGAATTGTACTGTACTGTGTCGATTGTGTTTGTGAAAGATTTAAAAAAAATGAAAGTTGAATAGTTCGAAAGCTTCTAGGCATATTTTAGTATATGATATGCAATTACTATTTAGCATTAGAATATTTGAATGTATATGTGGTACATTAAACAATCAAACTAGTTTTATACATTTTTTAAGCATTGTAATATTTAAGACCTGTAAGCATCGATTTTGTAATTACAACTTCGAAAATAACCTGTTTTCGTAAAAGACATTGACACAAGTTTTATATTATTCACAAGTATTAGCCTCTTGTAATATAAGCAAAGTGCTGTTATCTCTAATTGCTCTACTGAAATGTCATTAAGGAAATTGGTACAAAGAAAATCTGAATCTTAAAGAAATTTTGTGCTTCTCTCCAACCGTCTCAATGGGTTTTTGTCGGTTATCTCATGCGTGTAGAATATATGCGGAAGTTTCACATCACAAATTTCCTATAGTGTACCCTTAATGTATCCTTTGGGTGAATTCAAAATTTATACTGCGATGCCCCGTTTCGCAAATTCTGAAAAAGAAGTTATACTGTCCCATTCTTGGTGATTTAATGTAAAGAATGTTGCACGTTATTTAAAACTTTGACTCTTAAAATGATAATTTTTTTAGACAGGGTCATTTCCAAGAAATTAACGGCGCATTTTAATACGAATGTAACAAAGTTAGTCTATCGTAAATCTTCTGTAGAAAAAGATGAATAGAAATTAGCAAATCAGTTGATGTTAAATGGAAAAGAAAACTCAATTATAAACAGCTATTGAAAAATAATAATTAAAATTTTAATATCAAGGCAATGCATGCCACTATTTTACCTGAATGACGTAAGGCTGAATTTCAGGACAGTTATTTTAAATACAATTATGGAGGAATTAAAGACACCTTCTATTTGATGATGGCAGCGACATAATTGATAGAATTAATCAGACTTACTAAACAAAGACATATATTGGAGTTTGACCATTGCTTTGTGGATAAATTTATCTCCTGTAAAGGTATCAACTAATTTAACATAATTTATCTTCAAGTATTAATGACAGGGAGTCACAAAGTATTAACATTTCAAATTCGAAGAGAGCTGTCGTGCCAGCAGAGTTGACCAAATTTGTTGCCAGCAGTGGATAATTCTACACAAAAGAAAACAAGTTAAATTTTTGAAAGATTGTATTTCAGAGTTCATTCTTTGCAGTATAACTACTCGGAACGTACAAAAATAAAAATTAATCCCTCTCAAAGATTCAGAAATTTTGTTGTTTTGTGCTGTTGCTTGTTCGCATAATAATTTGACTCAATTTTGCAATTAGTATTTAATCTCATAATAAACATTATAAAGTATAGGATTTCAAAACGCTTTACGGTAAATTTCCAAAGCTCTTTAATCCCAAAATTAATTCCTGCATGTATATTGTATGTTGAAACACATTTGAAGTTCTGCGTGAAACGGAAATCTGACTTCCACCGTTTGGTGTTTCGGAAAAAGATACCCGTTTTGCCCATCCAACTTCTTACCAACAGCAAACTTCTTTTGATAACACAATTAAACACGCATACACATCACTTGACATATTTCAAGTTTCATTTTCTAGAAAAACTAAGTATAAAATACAGTGGAAACTCGCATTACGAACATAATTCGTTCCAGAAGCTTAACCAACATGAAATGCGGATACGATTTGTAGAAAAAAAACGAAATAGTAAGTTTATTATTTATGATGCATTCTATAATTTAAAAGTTTAATTTAAATGTTTCATTTAGAAATTCTACTAATTTTTCTAAGTGTTTTAATAGAATTATTGAGTTTTTATATGAATTATGATACATACCTAATTCTTTTTTGTAGGAAGGTATCTAGAGACTTTTTTTGCGAATCTTCAAAATTTGACGAAAATGTGACAAGGCATTATCTTGAAATAAAATTGTAGCGCTCATAGCCACTGCCTTATTAGAGTGGTGCTTCTCAATGCACGATACAACAGTTTCCCATGCTTTCAGCATTTCTCTTATTGCGCGCAAAGATTGTTACTTTGCTGTTACGTCCTCCTCCACTGACAAACTATCCTCCATAACTTCATGCTGTGACACACAATGCAACTCCTTAAGCTCTTCGGCGGTCAGCTCTTGGTTGCACTCTTCCACAAGCTTATCGATATCATTGCTATCCACCTGCAGTCCGCTGATCTTGGCCAGACACAATCTTGTTGTCTATAGGCTCCACTGGGTAATTCCGGAGAC
This sequence comes from Araneus ventricosus, assembly GCA_013235015.1. Lineage (NCBI taxonomy): Eukaryota > Metazoa > Arthropoda > Arachnida > Araneae > Araneidae > Araneus > Araneus ventricosus. The sequence goes on along the minus strand of BGPR01014126.1, from coordinate 31,908 downwards.
TCCTCATGTCACAGTCGACAACACTCTCCGACCAAAGATTCTTCCCAGCAAAAGCGATGGTTGTCTTGTTAACTCCTTCCCAAACATTTTCGATCATTTTGAGGCTGTAAACAATGTGGAAGTAATATTTCTCATATTCTTTGAGATTAAGGTTAATCCCTAGACACCATGTTTGATAAGAATCAAAGAAAAATAAAAGCTCCGTGGATATGATAGTACCAAGCGTAAATTCCGGGACTTCCTATTCTCGTCACTTGTTATGCGGAACGTCGCTTGTTAAGCGAGTCAGTTTTTAAAAATTTATTTTGCTCTTTACACGAATTACTCGTTATGCGAGGTGCTCGTTAAGCGAAGTTACACTGTATTTTATATAGCGTGGAACAAAATTCCATTGAAAAGACGTCATACATTATTGTATGACATATTACGTAACAGTGCATTATAGATTAAACTAATTCTAATAAGAACAAGTTTCATTCCATTCTTTAGGGAACCATACTGACCAACATTAATTGAATGAGCCTCTAATTACAAAATTAGAGTCTGAAAGATTAGAGGAACAGAGGGACCTATAAAGCTATCCAGTTGATTGTTTCTCCCTTGGCATGCATGTATCCTTATTCTCTGTGTTAGAAAAAGCTTACAGTTTCTGAGACCGTTCATTTTCGTATATTATTTTCAATGATATAAAACATATCATCAATTCTATTCACGGTCGTTAGCGAGATTCAAAGGACAGGCAAGTAAAAAACGTTTATTTATTAAAAATTATTGATCAAACTACTTCCTAATTGACAAATCAAGTGAAAAACACACCTCATTGCATTTTCAGAAAACAGCTAGAATTTTTTCATAAGCGATATATGTTTATTTTATATCAAATTTCTTGTTCATGAATAATTTTAACAACCTCAGACGATCATCTTTAGACGAGGGCGGGTATCTGTATCCAGAGGTTCCAAGGTATCTATTCTTTTTTTTATTTAGTTCAGTATCTACAATAAATACAAGTGTTTCCTAAACTTGCAATTTCCTTGCATTCTTTAAGTATAGAATAAAAACCTTTCATTTACATTGTTTTATTCCGAATTTCTTAGTATTACTTCAGGCTATCGTTAAAATTTAATCAATTTAGTAATTGCTTTGTAATTACATCACTTAAAAGTGTTTTTTTTAATTTCATCTACGTTGGCATGCGCTTTTATATTAGCTTATTTTCCCTCGAAGTATAGCAAGGAACTCTCATTGAGAAACCTTTTGTATAAAAAAACAAAAGCGAATTTTACTCTCACCAATAATAGATAATTTGCTGCATTTTGTGTTTAGTTTCGTAGTACAGTGGACACACATAATCGAGTCCACACTGCGAATTCCGTTCCTCTGAATGACCGGACCCAATATTTTATTCGCATCTACTATTTAGGAGTCAAGGTAACATACCAGATTTTATTTATATAGCTAATGGGTTCCCAACTTGTGGTACACGTACCCCTGGGGGTACACGAAGCACTAGTTAGGGGTACGCGAACTCAAAGTTGGTAATGACGGAAACAAAAAAAAACATAAGGAATTTAAAAAATTACAGAATTTTGTTCCCCAAGTTAATGCTTACTATTTAATAACTATGACACTTGAAAAGGTGATTATTACAGAGTGCAATTCTTAGCCATCCTTATAAGTTAATGCGAAGTTATTACAACACCGATTTTATTTGTTCTAGAGTCTAACTAATACTACTGTAATAATGCAATAAAATGCAAAATTTTAAAAAATGAGTCCAGCAAATATTATTAGTTCGAGTCATTTTACTCTTAAATTAACCTGAGCCCTTAACAGTATTGATAAAAACTTCTTTGCATAGAGGGATGGTTGGTGGTGGGGAGAAGAGGGTATGCAAAAATATAAAGATTAATCAAGGGCTACATGAGGGAATAAAGGTTGGAAACTCCTGATCTAGCTAACAGCTTTTTTGTGTTATTGACTTCCCATACACACGAAAATGCCGACTTACAGAAAGTCTATCCTTTGATGGATATAATCCAAATATATATCCAAATCTGCAAATCTGATTAATAAAACCATAGACAAGCTGTCTTTATCTAGCTGATTCAACATTGATATATACTACAGGCTGAATTCCATTTCAAAAAAATAGAAAACAATTACATATGACACCAGAAACGAAACATTATATTACATCAAAACGAAAAATCATAAATTAGGTAATCAAACTGATTCACTACGGGTAGCGTATCTTGCCTGTGTCTAATCCTCTAAAATTTCAGTTACTGCTACAAAAGCAAACATACAATCTCAGGAAGATAAATTCAAAACACGGAAATCTAAAAAGCCTTGCTTAACACACTTCTCATTTCTTCAAAACTTACAAGACTCAGCTTCTCACCATACAAATTAACGAACCGAACTCACTTCTGCAGTGGATAATCATAATGGATAGAATTTCCGATCCGATAATAAACGCATGGGAATATATAAATTTCGTGGCTCCTGGAAAAAACCGATTCACAATAGGATAGTGTATCTGCCTGTGTCTATCCGAAGAACATATTATTTAAATTACGTAGACGGAAATTTGAAGGAGGCATTAGCATATCAATGCGGGGAATGCAAAAATGTAATTTAATCAAGCCTTGTGGGAGGAGACTTTTAAATGCTTAATGTTTTGTCCATTAATCCTTAGAAGATGTGAATTAAAGATGAAAAAATGGCTAAGAAGTCAATTTTTACAAAAGAAGTTGTATTTAAAATTACCTGTAGTTGTCCCTTGCAGTAAAACGGTTATAATTTATGGTTTACGGTTTTTATTATTATTTTATTTTAGAAGTTTAAGATACCCAATAGTAGATTTTAAAACCTTTCCATCCTCTTTGAATATATTTTTTCTTAAAAAAGGCTCCATAGGCGTCTCATAAACGAGTGATTTATGGTGTCTCCTGGTCATGGGAGCGTGGATTTAGAATGGTCATGGTTACGCTACTTGCACACACACCGATTTGTACTGGTCGACATAAAATTGGGTAGAATTTCGCAGGCCATGCTTCCCTTGCATGCACACCGATTTCCTGTCGGCCGTCGAGGGAGAAAGGATTAGAAATCAGGAGTCGCTGGTTCCCCATTTCACCATGGCAATTATTCCCCAATTCACCATGGCAAGTAGCCAACTAAATGCCATTGGCTCTCTGCAAATGGAAAAGTTTTACTTACTGAAATGATCTATAAATACTAATGATAATCATTCAAAATGAACAATTTCCATTCAGTAACTGAATGGAGTCATTTCACTTAAGACTTGTAATTCTGATTGGCTTGTCCTTATACATCTGGAATTTATTAAAAATTAGTCTATCTGAATTAGAATTATTTTACATCTGTTTAAATAGAAATGAGTTTTGGGAGTTTCTAGAATAATTAAGGTTATCGCGATATTAAAAATAAAAAAAGAATTCTCCGAAATTTTCAATAACGAAAAAAAAGAATTTTATTTTATTTCTTCTTCTTCAATTTTTATTTTCCGTAAAAAATAAAGAAATTCAAACTGAAAAGATTTTAAATCAATATACGGTAATTGCAACTAAAAAGAAATATTATCATATCATATTCCACATGTGCTGCTACACTGCGGCGGGAAAACTCTGCATAAGTATATTCGCGATTACCATCGAATAATGGGGGTTTCCGATGTGGCCATTTTTTTATGTATCAGTAAAACTCTTTTAACTAGGTATAAATGGCATTTTAGATGCATATGTGTTTTAAATATAAAATGTTATTTTTATAAAAAACAAGCCTTCTTCGGTTAAAAAATCATTAAACAAGATACACTAATATTAAATTCTTACCAAAATTAATCCAAATATTTGCAAGCTAAAGTATTCACTCACTTTATTCCTTAACCGTCATACCTGTGTGGCACCCAATTATTATTATTTTAACCAAAAAAATACAGTATTTATATATATATATATATATATATATATATATATATGATGATGAAAATGTTATTTGAGTTTTAATGGTTTAATATATATATATATATATAGTAAAATATTTAAAATAATCAAAACATGTGTTATATTTTCAATATAAACATATATTAATCTAAAAATTAAAATAAAATTGCCTGATCAATAACCATACAAATGAAATACAAAAGATAGTTTTATTAACGACTATTACACTATGGAAAAGAACAACTTAGAAATAGAATTCCAGCAATCAAATGTTTATCAGCCTTGGGAACAGATATGTCGCATTAATCTAGATTTGTGACACCAACCCTCAGGGAAAGCCAATTGTTGGAAAAAAAATGTAGGGGAATAAATCTCCAAAATCTTTCAAGATTAGAAACAAGATTTATATATATAATGTTTTCGTTGTTGCAGTCGTTAAAACAGCCGAGTTTTTAACCAATTTGCTTTATTATAAAAATAGAGAGTTTGAAGAGTGACGGACATACCAACATCTAAGTTGAAGTTTTAGGTAAAAGTGTACAGAAAATCCCCGATTTTCTCAGATAAGGGAAAAACAATATAACACGTGATCAAAGTGAAGGGAATATTGCCTATTTTTAATAAATTACGTAAGTGTTTTAGGGAAAAAGTCTAGCGCCAAGGAGAGGCGTCATGATTTTCGGTGGGCACGTGAAAGAGATTAAAATATTCTTTTAGTAATAAATATGACAAAACGAGATATTTAATATACCTCCAGCGCGGGAAACAAAACGAAACCTGAGCTCAAGAAAAGCGATCCCGGAACACACCAAGATATACAACACCAGAATTCAAAGCAAAATCTAGCGAGATTATTACATACATACATATATATATATATATATATATATATATATCACAAATCAAAACAAACATTACGTGGAATTTATAAATATCACATGTTAGTTGAATCAATTGAATAATACAATCCGAAATTATATAATACCATTTTATCAGATAAAAGAGAAAACAAGAGTCGTTAAAGGAAAAAAAATCTTCAAAAATAACACAAAAAATTATATATTAATTTGATTTAAGAAACGTAATAATTGTTCTAATTTTCAGAACATTCCGACTGAGAAGTTTCATTTTATTGGAATAAAAAATACTTCAAATATAAATTAAACTGATCATTTTCTTTGACACGGTGAATTCTTTTATACGAATTTATATTTTATTTCAGAAATATTGAATTTCTATTTTTAAAGCTCTTTGCCTCCGAGCGAAGAGCCTTTGAGTTTTGACGAAATAAAACTTAAGAGGATATAATCAGCAGAAAGCCAGGCTTTAAAATGTGTCTTAAGGCTTTCCTTTGAAGTATACTTCAGTACTTTCTTACTTTATTTCAAGAATAATCCTTTTTAATCTGCAGATAAGTAGTTTTTATCTGCCATCATCAAATCTCTAGTCACCTTCAAATGCCCTAAAAAAATAAAGAGAAGATGTTGTCCAACTTTGAGTGGGATTTATTTTAGTTAAAAAGAAAAAATATATATATTTAGAAATTAAATTTTAATTATCATAAAAATTAAAATAAAAAAGCATCGTATTATTTGAGTTGAAGTCCCAATGCACAACATTTAATCAATTATTCGAAGAAACTGAAAAATGACACTGAATATATAATTTAAACTATCCTGCATTAACCTGAATAGTGTTACAAAATTCGTCTGATGGGTGTACGTGATTGCAGTCCAACAAGCAGTATAATAAAAAAATAAATGACTCTTTATTTTACGAATATTTCAGAAAATAGGGGCGTAGACTTACTTACTTACTCAACTGTGACTTTCAGTGACTAAAGTAACTCTATGTGACTATTAACTCTATAGTCTATAGTGATTATTCGTCTAGTGTGACTTTATCTATGTAAAATTCTTCGTGATTTGCACCAACTTTGCAACTTGACTGTGAATACACCGTAATTACAAATTCTAAAAATTGTATTTGCAATCTGCAATGTCTACCTTTCTCTGTTAAACGAAACTAAAACCAACTCTCTATCTTATTTGGTTGCGGAGCTATAAGTGTTTATTTCTATCGCGAAAAGCCTCATAATTTTTACCTTTCCCGACACGCCATTAGACCACTATGGAGGAACGTAAGTCTACGTTAAAAAAAAGTTAGCACGGGTAAAAAAACTAAGCAGCACTTTTATAAATTATTAACTCAAACTTAAAGCAGATCACTAATAAATATCAGTAACAGCACTTTTAATAGCGCTCAGTGTCTATCAGTTCACCAGCTTCACTGCTGACCAATCTCCAACTGATTCCCTCTTGGTTTGAGAGCTTGCTTTTTATACCTTTTCCAACACGAAGTGACATCACATAGTAATCTCTCGAAGGTTTTGGGTATATCCGCTCCTAGTAGAGTTAGGAACACAATTCAATAATTTTTTAGGAATTTCGTTTTGTCACCAAAATGGCCGTCAAGATCGGAGTTTATTGGCTTGGTTCCCTGTAACACCTCTATAAGACTTTGTTTCTTGGAATAAAATTAGTATATCAGGGAAACAACTTTACAATTTCGGAAGAAATGCTTAACCCGTTCGCATAGAATTGTGTGTCTAAGTCATGCTTCAACTTAAATTATTGTTGACGTATAAATATGCAATTAAGTGCAAGCAACATTTAATGAAAATGGCAAAGCTCACTAAGACAAGCGTAAGTGTTTTGGGTGTCTTTTACGTTCTGATATGGATTGAAATAAAAATAACTATCTCAAATAGAATGTGTCATCTAATAAGTTAATTAAATAATTTAGTAGGCCACATGATTAAATGGAAAAAATTCTTTTAAAATTTACACACATTATAAGTATTTAACATCTCTTTCCTTTTTATAGAGGAATAATCTCCTGCAGTGATAAAAATAGCTCTTCCTTTTTAAAGCAACTCGCTTATTCACATAAGAATCAACAACACGAAAAAAAGAGAAAAGTATGAGATTAGAAACATTTCTCTTCTATGTATACAGGTTCTAACATAATATCCTTGTGTACATTTAAAAGGCATATTCTAACACGATATCCTGGTAGACAAACATATATATTCTAACTCAATATTCTGGTGTATTTTTAATGGAAAATTTATTAAAATATTTTTCTTCCGACAATGTTTGCTTGAAGTGACGCACATGCATTGAACATTATTTCTGGCAAATTGAGGTTCTGCCGATCTGCTTTGTGTAAGTTAGACTTTTTTTTATATGTGTGTAACCTCTTTATGTAACTCCTTTACCTCTCTATTTACCTCTTTATGTATCTCCTTTACCTCTCTATTTACTTCTTTATGTATCCCTTTATGTACCTCCTCTTTATGTACCTTTTATGTACCTCTTTATATACCTTCTTTACCTCTTTATGTACCCTTTATGTACATCTTTATTTACACTTTATGTACCCTTTATGTACATCTTTATTTACACTTTATGTACCCTTTATGTACATCTTTATTTACACTTTATGTACCTTTTATGTACCTTCTTTACCTCTTTATGTACCCTTTATGTGCATCTTTATTTACACTTTATGTACCTCCTTATGTACCTTTTATGTACCTTTATTTTTTTATATGTGAACCTCCTTATGCGACCGCGGTGGCTTAGTCGTAAGGTCCCGGTCTCGTGACTCGAAGGCTCCAGGTTCGACACCAGATTCCACTGAAGGTCCGCCGAATATGTGGGCTTTCCGCACTCTACATCATATGTAGGGGCCCAAACATCCTCCAGTTGGTGAGTGCGGAAGCTTGAATACGGGCTCTAGATCAGGTGTCGTCCTCGTCATCTCACCGAGGTTCAAAATTACAAGATCTGTTACAGAAAAAAACACTCTTGTTGCCTCAAAACGAAGCGTTAATATAATTAAAGTAAACTTGAACTTCTTTATACTTAAATTTGGGTTTTCAAAAATTTATAAAATTCCAGAATTTGTTATCTTTTAATTGTATATCCTAGTAAGTTAACCCTCTGTTAGTCGCAATATGTAATAGATACGCATGCAATATGCAACTATTAGCTCTTACTAACGCATGAAAATGTGAGATTTCTTGCAGAGTTCTCATTAGGAATAAATTCTATTGTTTTAAAAGGGAAAATGAACAAAACTAGCTGAGCATATCATAGAATAGAATTTATATCCATGAGATAGCATTGCAACCATTTAAGAATAAAAATTCTTGCGTCTAATGGAAAGTTAAACATGTAAGGAATTGAAACGAAAATTTGAACTTGGATTAAAAAAATTTAAAATAATCAATTTTAATTATTCATTTCAATCATAAAATTGCTCTGCATCATTACAGAAAAATTATTTTAATCCAGATATCCGTAAAAATTGCAAAAAAAAGTCTGAAAATATCTTTTTTTAAATTTTTTAGTATGTTTGCGGATTAAAAAATCTGAAGTAAACTATCAAAATCTATAGAATTTGAAAACAGTTTCATAGAAACGCGCAAGAAAATAAGGAAATAAATAATTAATCAAGGTAGAAATTTGCATAGTAAAACTGAGAGCTTAAGCCTCGTAGTGTTGTAAAACTTAGGAGCCGAGAGCTGTGAAACAGAAAGTATGGTTAATTAGGTCTGATTTAAGTAAAACCTTCCTGCACAGTACCAAACACAATTTTACTTTTTTTTAATCATTAACGTTTTAACTGGTGTGGTGCATCATTATAATAATAATTAATTCTAATATCAAGCTTAAATTTTCTTCCCAGTTGAGTTGTTTAAATCTGAACGCAGCATGTTTTTTATGAATTTTTTGTTTGGTAGCTAAGAGGGTTTGATAAATATTGACTCTTGAAGATACAATATCTATTATAATCACTAATTCAAAAGTTTAATTTGGACAGTTTTCAGTAATTTATTAATCCTCCGTCGGACAAATCTCTGACAGACAAATCTCTGTTGTTTTCATTCCCCCTCTCCACTTTCAAGTCAGTCCTTTCTAATAGTATCCATTCTTTACCTGATGTTAATGTTGTATGTCGTTCCCTATTCAATTGACTTGCCAGCTACAAGGAGTTCAGATATCGCCATATTGGCCTCACTAGAACATTGCGTCCTATTTCGTCACACATATGATTTTCATAATATCCGATTTTTTTTTTTATCTCCGATGATTATTTTACTCATTTCAGGACTTTATCATGTAAGTTATTGTTGTAAAAAATAGTCGCTAAAAATCTCATTTGTATCATTACAAATTAAAGAAGAGACAACTAGAAAATGCAAAAATGTTCCGAAATAATTTTAAGAAACTATTTTTAATATTTTTATTCAGATTACAGAAATACTATGAAAAGTCACAACATTTTACAAATATTTAAATGCTGACCGTAGGCCCAATTATAGCATTTTTGACCCTTTTTTCGGTAGTTTTGTCTCTTTTACTTCCACAATATCTGCATCTACTTTTTTTAGTCATTTACGCTGTTGTTTATTGGCCCTGTGCCGTTAATACCTAACATAAGATTTTCTTTTCTTTTAAATTCCGGTGGTAGGCCCGCATTGGGCAGCTCTACATAAAATTTGTAGCATAATCTTTATATATAAAAGTTAAAGTCACTCACTGAGTCATCACCGAATCTTCCAAACCACTGGGACTAGAAACTTCAAGGTTTGCTTCTTGGATAGTAGGTGCTCAGTAAGAAAAGAGTTTTCGAAATTTTAGTCGGAATTTTAATTATTTAAAAATTATCTTAAATTTTAATGTTTTTCTGCATTAATTTCGGAGCATAATACCGCACAAAAAACCATTTCAACATCAAATTAAAGTTCAAAAAATTAGTTTTCCAATTATATCAATTTCATTTCTAAGCGACATTCTGTTTAGTTTTATTAATTTGTCAAAATCTTTTCAAACACAATTTCCAGCAATATTTTTATTATTATCGTCTGCAGCTTTTTCTGAGCATGCGCGGAAGGGCTGCTTTAACGATTTAAAAAAAATAAGAAATCATTATTAACTGAGAATTAATGATGGCGAGTTGTGCTTTGAAAATTATTCATGTCGATATTTTGAGACGTAATTTGATAACTTTTTGTAAATTATTTATAAATAAGAGTGCTGTCTTTGCATGCATTCTATAGCAAAAAATGTTGTGTTGTTGTTTGTAATGAGAAAATATGTGCAAAAACAGAATCTGTAGTTGTTGTCATTCCGATGTAATAACTCAACTCGAGAACGGGAATTCCTACTCAAGAAAGGAGATTCAATTGCATGTAACAATAGAGACGTCATATATATGTACAAAAGTGTACAGAAAAAATATTTAATAATTTTTTACTACGAAAATCTAGCTCTAAATGGACGAGTTTTCTGCTTTGTTTGTTTACATTTAAGAGACAGTTCTACGTAATTCCGGTGTAAGCTAACCCAATGGAATCTTCAAAGTGGAAGTTTAGCATACAACCAGATAAAGTCAAGGTTTTTAATTTAGGTAAACAAACCAGAGAACTCGTCCATAGTGAGAATACGAGATTGTGTTTTAGATCTCAAACAATATCTTTACACTTAAAAAAAGAAAATTTCAGATTTATAATATAAAACATATAAAATTAAATACAGTGCGCGCGCGTTATCAGTTCGTTTCAGTAGTAGTTCATTTTAGCCTCCTGCTTTGTCTCTTTAAAAACATGGCGGGCATGGACCAACAACATCACTTTTCTCATCAGACTTATCCTGTTCGCCAAGATTGTTCTCACGAGAGCGAATTTCTACTTTCTTTTCTATTCTTCTTTTACGAACACTTTTTAATTCTTTTGCAGTTATTTAATAACTGCGTTCTACTTACTGATTAACTAGATACTTTCATTCTCCTAGCCCTGACACTGTACGTCGGATATTCAAACATAAACTACTAAGTTAATTATAGATGTAGAAAAGCTTGTTATTAACGGATTACAGATCCATTGTAGAGTAGTAAAAATGCGTGTTGACGGCGCATGCCTCTTTTCCGTCCTGTCATATTTGGTGTAAAGTGACATTTCAATGATGGATAACATTCGGGCAGACATTATGAGTCATGTTATCGCTTTTCGCCTTAGATATATCCTGTTGTTTTCAGCAGATGTCTGGATTTCCCTATGGTACTGAACGTCAGTACGTTACTGAAATGCAAAGTGCATAATGTTTCATTAATTAAAAACTATGCTTCCATTACGCAAGAAAAAAACACCCAAGACACTACAAAGACCAAAACATATCCAAGAAACGGTCACCTGCCAAATTTGAAGTTCCTAGTCCCTGTGGTTTCAGAGATTCGATGTCATTGAGTGACTTTCTCTTTTATGTATATAGATTGTGACGTCACGTGTGTGCACGCAATTAATTAGAAACCATAACGAATTACAATCGTCTTACAGTAAACTGAACAACCCGGCAGCCGCTAACAGCAAATCTGGTGTCTGTGGCCGACGCATAATAGCTCCCGTTACGATCAGCACAAGCGACGACATCGTCGACGGAAAAAAAATGAGAGACACCACAATTAATATACTTTCTAGGGAAGCAAGAACCTGCTCACACATACAGTAACTTCTCATCCCCATATTTGGAGTGTCCTACCGCCGAAAGGGGCAATTACTTAGGAAACAAAACTAGGAAGATTTCCAAACAGTTACTCGGTATAAATAAACAAATTATTTACCCGTACAGAAGTAGTCGCTGCATACACAAAAATTAACTGCAGGGTAAATTTACAAATTTTCCCTGATATTAATTTTAGTCTTGCTCGTTCTAATGGATTCTGCTAGCGACATCAGCAGAATCCATTAGCAAGACTAATCACTTTACACATCGTTTTTTTTCTCTACATAGATGGGCAATGAGAAAGTCCTGCATGCTGAAATCGAATTGCATGAAACTACATGACGAAGCTACACCTACAAAGTAAACATGGATAATTGTAAGATCCGTAAACGTGACGGCGAATAAAAATTCAAACCCAACAGCACAACGGAGTCAGCAGACCTAAAGGGGATAGGGCGAACAGAAAGCAACAACTGTGCGACCCCGGAAACACAGACGCAACTACAATCGCCATCGCCCTGTCCCATGTGTTTTATTAAATCTTTAAAATTTACACATACATCAACCAAAACAGAGGTGGTATTTATTTAAAAAATAGTTGCAACAACGGAAAATAGTGCCGGAAAACATAACAAATAAAATACTTGAATCTACAGGGTGATCATAAATCTAAAAATTTATTAAAAAAACCTATATGTAGGAACATTTTTTTTCCAAATGGGAGATTAGCTCAAAAGTTTTCTTCAGATAAGTAACGCTCTGTCACGGCGCACTAAATCTGCAGCAGCGGGAGATTCCCAACTCAAGTGTCAAAATGACTGTAGAAGAAGGCATGTCTGACGCATCTCTGGATCCACGAAAGGAAATCAATTGTAACAGTTCAAAGACGTTTTCACTTGAAATATCGAAATTGTCGGCATCCAAGTAAGAACGGTGATATGATAAATTAAGGAGTGAATGTCTCCCTCACTCGTTCAACAACTTCGTCTGAGACTGATGGTCGTAGAGACCTTTCCTAGAATGCGCATATCCTTTTCCTTTAAACTGCTCATACCAACTCTTGATGGAGTTCTTACTTGGAGACTGAAAATTTCGATACTCTAGGTGAAAAAATAATTGAATTGTTACTGTTTATTTGATTTCGGGAAACTAGAGACGTGCCTTATGCTGCATGGTAGCCATTTTGACACTTGCGTTGGGAATCTACCTCTGCAGCAGATTTAGTGTGGCGTGACAGCGCGTTACTTATCTGAAAAAATAGCTAATCTGGCATTTGTAAAAACGAAGTTGTTACATTATAGAGTTTTCTTTTATAAATTCTTGAAATGGGTCTAATAGCATGATGTAACAAGATATTTCATAGTCATTCGAGATAACGCCCTGGTATCGATTTTCTTCAAATTTTGTTAAATTGTCACTGAACCTTCAATTCCGCAGAACTCGTTGTTTATCTTTACTTTTTTTCAAAAAATACAATTTTCAGATGCACAAGATATCTTAAGATATCTCCACGATGCTGCAACGATATTATGAATGTCGCACAACATCGTATGGATATACAGTAGAATCTCCCTACAGCGAATTTCTCCCTATAACGAAATTTTTAATCGGAATTTTAAAAAATATTCTCCATATAACGAAGTGGTTGTCTCCCTATAACGAATTTTTTCAGACGTTTATCTTTTCGATTTTTGTCATTTTTGAAGAAAGTTGCTAATTTCTGTGCAAACAAATCGCTCACACGTGCAACCACTCCAATTGTTCATTCCAGCGATAATGTCTCCCTACAAAAACGCTAGCTTTTAAAGGAGACAAATGTTTCGGAGGAAAGAAAAGCAAACAAAGATTCCCAATTTCGTTATGTGCCAATATGACTGGCGAGGAAAAGTTAAAGATGCTTGTTTTTGGAAAAAGTAAATCTCCAAGGTGCTTCAAAGGAATAAAATCTTTAGAAATTAAATGCGAATTCAACAAAAAATCGTGGATGACGTCTGAAATTTTTGACAGATGGTTGAAAGCATTGGACAAGCAAATGGGACAACAATACCGTAAAATTTCTTAATTAATCGGCAATTATCCAATTCATTCGAAAGATTGTGGAGAAAAAATTGAAAAAAAGGTCATTGAGTCATTTTCTTTCCTCCTAACTGCACAAAAAATTGCCGCCTCTGGATCTCAAAATAATTAAAAATTTAAAAATGCACTAAAGGAAAAGAATCTTGAAAGAAATGATCAGTGCAACTGAAAAAAATGAAACAGTTCAAGAAAACATCGATCTTCGAAAAGCAATTGCAGAACTTTATAAAGTATGGAAATTTGGTGCAACTGCTAAGACAATCCGTAATTGCTTTAAAAGAGGAGGCTTCAATAATCAGACAGATGACAGTGGTTCCGACGATGAAGATGCAATCTTGGTCGACTTGAAAGAAAAATGGAAAACAGTAGAAGGGAATGGAAGAATAACAGATGATGCAACTCTATCCGACAGTTTAGAAGTGGACGCATATCCTACAGATGAAGAGATTATGAAAAGTTTAATGGACAACAATAAAGGCCAGGAAAATGACAGTTATTACGAAAATGAAGACGTGATACAGCCAAACCCACATAGGACTGAAATGCTACAATGATTCGAAACCATTAAAAGAGGTTTCCAAATGGAAGAAAATGTGCCCGACTCTATTTTTAGTTCACTCATAAAATGTGGAATTTTTTATAAAAATTTAACATTACGAAATGCAAAGCAATGTAAAATAACGGAATTTTTCAAGTAAAATAAACGCAAATACATATTATTCTCTAAATTGGTGAATTGTCTCCACTTCTGAGCATTTTATTTATACAATAAAAATTAGTATATCTTTAACAAATTTATAATATATATTACTTCATTTTTAATTGAAGGTCATAATTAAATACTTTTGAACTTATCGCACCTAATAAAAGGTTTGTAACATTTACTTAAACAATTGCAAAAACCTCTAATCTCCGTATAACGAAATTTTCTCTATAGCGAATTTTTCAACTGGAACCAAGCGATTTCGTTATAGGGAGATTCCACTGTAGTATGAATATTGTAGTGTATTTTGCGATAATAGGGTCGGTAAATTGCATAATGTGTAATAATTTTTCACCATTCACCAATTTTTGGCGCAATACACCACATATTAATTTCAGTTGCTTTTTCTTAAAAAGCGTCCTGGTCTTGCTTATTCTAGAAGGTCAGACTGTCTTACAAAGTTTAACGAAATTTATGAATTTTACACCTTATATATTGACATTATCCTAATAGAATTTTTTAGTATTTAATGGAATCTGTGGTAGCTTGGTAAAAAGTTTTCGGTTCTGGGGTTGGAGGAATTGTCACAGACAATGTATCTTGGGACTTGTGTCCTCTAGCATGTGCGGTATAGAATTTTGGTGATGGGATTCTATCCTAGGAGTCATCCGTTTCATCTAAACACAATTCAAAACAACAAAACTTATTTCAAAACCCTACCCCTTCAGACATGGGTATACCCGATTAGTTATACCCCATATCAACATTGAACAGCTTCTTTTAATTCAGTAATTGATCAAATGATATGCTGTTATTGCTATTTGATTCTCGAATTTCGTTTCATCATAGTACTTGCAAGAATTTCTCGCTTCGGGGATGAAATCATTTTATTTATTTAGTTTTATCCAAAATATCTCCAGGAAAGCTTTGTTCTTCGTAAAAATGAGTTCTGTGTTTCTGTGTTGGATTCTATCTTTTGAGAATTTTTATCCGTTTTTTATCTTTTAAAATGCTTCAGCATTATTTTCTTATCTTTGGCAAATATCTTAATATGAAATTTGCTTGAAGTTCACCTGTTTTAGCAGAAATGTCCGGTATTGTCCGGATAGAGGCCAAAGGATAACTTTCTTAATTTTTCACCTACAAGCTTAAAATTTTATTTATAAGATATGTTTTGCAATAGTGCACGATACAACGAAGGAAAACAGTTTCACTTCAATATTTCTAAATTCCGACAGAAGGGGTCAAAAACTAGATGCTAATCTAATAAAAGTAAAATTCGGATATAGAAAAGATTGAAGCGTCGATATCCATGAAAATAACCTGAACGAATCTTTTAACATTTTAATTCATGTATTCTTGTACGAAAACAAATAAAAATGGGATTAATTTTTTTACAATGTTTTTCAGTTTCTGGAAACATACAGATAAATTAAAATCACCCATATATTTTAAAAAATCAAACATTGTACAGAAATTACCCTTTCCTAAACTCAGCTTCATAAGAAAATCAAAAGTTTAAGAAAAGCTTAAATATCATTAACTATAACCGAAATGATGGCCTCTTCCAAGAAAATTAATTGATTCTTTCTAAAAAGGTGTTTTTAGTTTTGCGTTAATTATTATTTCAGTCCAAAGATTAATAAACCATTTATTATGATTATAAAAATTAATTTCTTGAAATTAATAAGCAAACTCATTACGCAACTCATTATGAAATTTACCATGTAAGAAGAAGAGAGTAATCTTCCACTTTTCACTATGACCGCAAGCCAAGACTTTATTTAACACTTCCTTAACTTCAGATCTTAATTAAAAATTTACTTTTTTCTGACGGCGATACTTGCTTACATCTGCATCAATAACGTTCGTTTGATCTTCGCCGCCAAATTTTTTTTCAAAATCTTTTATTATGTTTTGATTATTACTTCTTTCTCTTCTTTTTTTCTTTTATTCTTCCTTATTTTTAGCCACTTCCATATAAGCTGAATTGTGTATGTTTACCGGAAAATTGAAAAGGATGTATTAAAAGCCAGTTTTCACTTTTGTTCTGATTTTTTTTTCTGGAGAGAAGATTAAAATCTGTACTTTTTCTGTCGAAAGCCAGGTTCGAAAGCAGATATAAAGTAAAAGAAAAGAATATTGGGTATAATTTATGCATTTTTAATTTCGCCAAAATCTTTTGCTTCCGCGGGATTATTAAAAGTATTAAAAAGACTCTTTTCTCTCTGAATAACTTTGCTTTCAGGAAAAAGAAATCAATAAATGATTCTGTGTGGTGGTTTAGATCTGCACAAGAAAAAAAATTGCATGTCTTGCTAATTTTTTTTCACGGTATTTCTTTTACGCAAGAAAGAAAATTGTAAAACTTCTTGTTTTTAATTATTTCAAAACTAACTTTAGATTATGGAAATGCATTATAACAAATATATCTACACCTGCTTGGAGCTACACCAGCTTGATAAACAAGCGAAAACTGAATGGCTATATTTTGTGGCCTAAGGACAATTTTCTGATTAGGAGTTATTATTGAAAACCGTATAAATCTGCATTTTTATATCAGATGTGAAATAAATCAGAAGTATTCGATATTGCTTGCAAAAAATTTAGCTTTTTCTTTCTCTAGTAAAATTAAAAATTGCAATAGGTAGTGTTGATTGATAAGCGACGATATGCAGCTTTCATTCATGAAGATTTTAGTTGTGCTTTGATTATAATTGAAAGAAATGTTCTCATATCAAACCGTTGATGGTTCATAATTTCAGGAAGACATTTCTCCTTGAAAACTTTTTCATACACAGAAAAATCTTTTAAAGGAATGAATCTGATTCTGATTCTAAGGAGAAAATGACATGAAATCTGATTTTAATGAGAAAAATCGTAAATTTTGTTCAAAGGTTAGAGCTGACTATAGTTGCTTAATTTGACTTTAATTCTACTCTTTCTGCCACTATGGAAAATGACATATTTTCAATCAGTGTGGACTAAAAAGCGGAGATAAATTAAAAATTAGCATAGGACAACATCACTTGAATTTTATTAATTATTTCGACTACAATTTTCTGATCACACACATATTAATTTACTGTATTTCGTAAGTTCTTTAAAATTAAATTTAAAATTTACAAGTAATTTTTTTTTTACATAAAAGCTGAAGTGTTCGTTTGAAATAAGATAAAATAATTACATCTATTTAATCTTGAAAAATCGATATTTGCAAGGCAATTAATTGTTTAAAAGAAATATTTTCAATCAGTGTGAACAAAAAAGCGGAGATAAATTAAAAATTAGCATAGGAGAACATCATTTCAATTTTATTAATTGTTTCGACTACAATTTTCTGATCACACATAATAATTTACTGTATATCGTAAGTTCTTCAAAATTAAATTTAAAATTTACAAGTAAATTTATTTTTTACATAAAAGCTGAAGTGTTTATTCGAAATAAGATAAAATAATTATCTATTTAATGTTGAAAAATCAATATTTGCAAGACAATTAATTGGTTTAAAAGAAATGACATATTTTCAATCAGTGGGGACCAAAAAGCGGAGATAAATTAAAAATTAGCATAAGAGAACGTCACTTCAATTTTATTAATTGTTTCGACTTCAATTTTCTGATCACACATATTAATTTACTGTATTTAGAGAGTTCTTTAAAATTAAATTTAAAATTTACAAGTAAATTTATTTTTTACATAAAAGCTGAGGTGTTTGTACGAAATAAGATAAAATAATTAAATCTATTTAATGTTGAAAAATCAATATTTGCAAGACAATTAATTGGTTTAAAAGAAATAATCGAAGTGATGAACAGTAAAAGATTCGATCCCTTTCGAAGACCTTCAACTACAAGCATACTAACATATAAAAATAAAATGAAAATAAAATTTATTTTTTATATTAAATGACTAGTCTAAATATAGAAATATCAGATTGGAATTTGATTGAAAACAATGGATTTAAACAAAAAATCAGTATTAAATACAAAGAGCATAAATGAAATCTTAGGAAGGAGTGACACATAAAAGTCTAAATATCATGATCATGGAGTATCAAAAAATTTAAGGTCTTGGCTCCAAGCTAAATGTTATGAAAAGAGGTATAGTAACGAAAGTTTGCATATAGGGGAGATGTTTTCTTTTATTTGGCTGTATCAATAATGAAAATAATGTTCAGGTTGTGAACCTAAAATTTCACATTTAGATTGAGATGAAAATTGCTGGAAGGGATTATTTTTTACAATAAATCGACATAGTTTCGTCATCAATCGATAGGGGTTTTTTTTGGAAATTCTAGTCCATGATAGGTTAAGACTCTTCGTTTCCAGAATTTTGTTACATTGGTTCAACTCGATTCAGATTTTGTGAAATGATAGACAATCCATTCGCATAACACTTTATTTTCTTGCCGTTTCGTGCTGTCTAAAAGACAGTTAGCTAACCATTGAGCTTTAGATTATAGATGGGTGGTTTTGGAGATAAATTTTTAAACAATTTTTTTTCATTGAGCAGGTAAGTACTTTACCATTGTTTGAAGTCATTTAAAGACAGGGCAAATGATATGAGATCAGAAAATATAGTTCCATGGTAATAATAAGCGAGGAGAAAATCTAAGCTAACCTAAACTAAAAGAGCCAGGGTACTACTGGAATATTAATGACTTTGATGTATCAGCCCGAATTTAGAAAAAAACGTTAAAAGCAAAAAGGGAAAGCATATTTAATAATGTCCTTCTATACTAACACATTCGCTGCGACATACAAATGAGATTCAAGCTCCAGAAAAGACAACTGGTAACTTTGCTTGATGTAGACATTTATATACCAAAATAGAAAGAAAATGAAAGTATTTTACAAACATCTATTCATATGTCCGACTTATCTGAACTAGAATGCAAGTCAAATGATAATGTAGATCAAACTTCCTTGGAAGACGTGTTATTTCTTCCTATCAATGAATGTGGTAAATAATTAGTTTTAAGATAAATTTATAACCGATTCATATTGATATTATTATTTGTTATATATTTTTAAAATAGGTATATACTATTATTCATTCATTATTCCTCCCTAAAGAAACAGTTCTGAAACTTCAAAGTACTTGATTGTTCTCACTTAAAAATGTACTGTGAATATAATAAAAAAAATACATTTATTTAGGTAAGCTGAATTTCTTTCAGTCCATGGTACAATATTTCTTTTATAAGTGTTCATTTTTGTGTCGAATTTCTGAGCAGTAACTGGAAATCAGCTCACATATACTGAATAAATAACCTCACTGCGTTATAATACTTTATGTTCTTGAACAAAATATCATTAGAACAGTATCTAGGCTAAATAAATAGGGTTTGTAAGAAATTGCGCCCCAAAAAAAGTTTAATAAAGCAATACTGTTTGTTACAACATTGCTAGCAGTATAATTTATCACTAATCTCCCCTTACCTTTCAGAGTTCAACGATAATGTTTGTTGAAAGTAATAACTAAAGAGAAAGTTAACAGCTCTCATTTGTAGCAAAACAGTTGCAAAAGAATAGAGAAAAAGTGCCGACAAACAGGAGCTTAGAAGCTGCTTTTCCCCCAAAAAAAGATAAACATAAACCATTAATAATAAACTTTTGCGCCTCTATTAATTTACCCGTTTGATGTTCCTCTCTATTTACGTCTAGTGAGGCATTTATTATTCTGGAAAAAATACCAGATTCCTGATTTTTATCTTGAGCCTGGATACCAATTATCCCAGCTGAGAAAAATGGAACTCTACACCTTGGGATGCTGGCAAGCTATCATCATTTAGTACTGCTATTCTTGTTATAATTAATTATTTAATTTATTTCTCATAAAGGCTCTCTATTTTTTCATCAAAGAGCCTCTTTTAAAACTGCCTGGTTCTTCTTATTAAATAACAATCGTATTTTAGTGAAGAAAATTTAATCATTCCCATAAACAAAGCTTTCAAAAAGTTCTTATGAATATTAATTAAGACGAAGATTAAGTGGTTTTCAATTAATCCTCAGAAGAAAACTTTTGGCTTTTAAGATAAAGCCTTTATTCGGATTACATTCAGCTCTCGGCTTTGTTTAATGATATTCTAAAGATAAATAAACTGAAATATATCTATTAGAACTGAAAATTTGGCTTGTATAATACCACTTGAAATTACAATTGAAGAATGTCTTTTATGAGATTATAGATATTAATATTAATGTCTAAAATAAATCTAGAGGCTCTTTTAAAACTTCTGTTAAATAACAAACATATTTAAGTGAAAAAAATTAATTATTCATATAAACAAAGCTTTAAAAAGGTTCTTATGAATGTTAATTAAGATAAAGTCTATGTGGGTTTCAAGTAATACGCAGCTTTAAACCTTTATCTTTTAAGATAACGGGCCTTTATTCGGTTTATAATCAGCTTTTGGTGAAGAGCAACGATATTCTTAGATACATATTCATAATTATATCTATTAAAATTAAAACTTGGTTTATTCAGTACCGCTTTAAACTAGAAGAATGTCTTTTATGAGATTATAGGCATTAATGTCAGAATGCTTCAGAATCAAGGGATTTGAAACTATCGTTCAAAGGATAATAAATTTTTTAAACAAAATGTGCTTTACCATTCTCATCGCTTTATTCTCTCAAATGTAGCGTTCTAAGCGTTTGAGCCGTATTTTTCCGTTTTTCATGTTCAGTTCATAAGCAGGTCTATGTGTATAATTTCATAGACTATCATGCATAAAATATTCTTAAGATTTCAGAAACTTGATTAAAAGCAATAAAGATCGAATTCTTCAGTTATAAATCTTATTTTTAAGGTTTTAAAATCTGTCAGATCAAAATAATGGCAAGCTTAGAGTTTTAAAGTATGTTTCTTGGTAGTCATACAAATGTATTATTTCATTAGAAAATTGAGCTTTTAAAATCATTATCTTCAGTTTAATAGAAAGAATTCTGCCTCAAGCAGTTGTGGAGACTTCAGAAGTTTCAACATTTGAAAATAAAATTAAAGTAATTGTTATTTCTTGGAATTTCTATTGACCCTGTAGTCTCCCTTAGCAGATGAAGTGGCAGGACATAGGCATGATGTGGAATTTCTCGATGATTCACTAACTTCTATGGCAATATTCCGCACTCCTTGATAAGTTTGGTATCTAGCTCTCGGATTGTCAGCAGATACCTCGGTAGAGCAGCAAACAGTTTTCCTAGAGTGTATGTGAGCTTCGCTGTGTTAGTCTGATGAATTTTTATAGCCTTTTTAAAAAGAATCAGCTATAAAAGTCAATTTTCAAATGCAAATATTTTTGAATTTGAAACTGATTTTTTGTTTTTTTGCGTTTTAATTGATTAAAAATGAGTTTCAAATATATTTGCAATAAATTTCTGAAAGGCTTTAAGCTTTTAGAATACAACGGCTCAAAACAATAGTTGTATTGCAAAATCTTATTTATTCTGGAAGAGTTAATAAATTGAATCGTAAAAGCATTGAAATAATTAGTCTCTGATAATAAGGGAAAAAAACTAGTTTGTTTCCGTCTTAGAGAACTAGAGTTTTTCTGCAACCATAATCATCATATACGTCCCGCCTCTCAATCATATTCGATTTTTGGGTTTATTGGCGCAAGAGCCAAATTTCGCAATT
Source organism: Araneus ventricosus (assembly GCA_013235015.1). Lineage (NCBI taxonomy): Eukaryota > Metazoa > Arthropoda > Arachnida > Araneae > Araneidae > Araneus > Araneus ventricosus. The sequence goes on along the minus strand of BGPR01014126.1, from coordinate 9,943 downwards.
TGCATCAAATGCATGTCTCTCGAAGCTAAATTTTCTTTCTTTTATTTCAATGAAAATCTTTATCCTAAGAAAAAGCAAATAATATCTAGAAGTTTTCCAGTATATATTCAATTAGGTAAACTAGACTTACTTTACAAAATTTGGAAGTTGCTTTACGGTAAAATATACCATGCTTCTTGATGAAACAAACCACGTTTTCCTCGCTGCCTCTCCTTTCTAATCTGCCCACCATACTCCTGTTAGATTATGCTTTTCTAGTTCCAAATCTCATGAGTGGCACAAATCTGTACGGGTATCTTTGGAGTGCTGGTAATTGAAACTTAACTCTGCTTTTCATGGTGTCCAGGAATAATAAAACAAAGGAAAATTGTTTTTAAAATCTAATTACAATAATGAAAAAAACACATGTAGTGTACCAAGATCAATTTATTTAAAGTAATCAAATTCAAAGTTAAATTTTAATGTGAAAATTGATGTACGCATAATTCAAATTATTTGTTTGGAGTTTATATCGTGTGCAGTCTCTACGAAGGGAAAGAGTGATGACTAACGAATCGAAATCAGTGGACCATGCTGGTTCCAAAATTTCATACCTCAGTAGATAACATTGAAGAACCATCCTACTATACAAATACTTAAAATGAAAGTATTAGAATCTGAAATAGTCGTGGAACATTTGAGATGAAGATATCCTATGACTGAATATATGTCTTCTCTTACAATTTTACCAAGTAAATCTGTAAGAATTTCGCCAAAACACTTGGCGGATGAACACGAAATAGAGCTGAAAGAATTTTACCAAAATTGTTGAACGATAAACACGTCCAGACACCCTGGAATATAATAACAACAAGATGACATCGCTCCCCAATTAAGCCAAGACATTATGATATGGTATGCTCCGAAACTATAACCTGCACGAAATTTGCAAAATTCATTGAGGCCTGAAATTCCGTTCTGTTTCCAGCACAGTATTTTTATATTCTCATTCTAATCCTTTGATACACACCACCACGAAAGCTACGCTGGGAATCTTACCGCAGATGTTTGTAGATGCTGTGGCTCATTGATAGATGCTAAGAATCTTCAAGAATGTCCAAACGTCCCTTCTAGTCATCCCTGTAACCACTGTACATATCCAATATTTATATTTGTTAATAATCTTTTGAGGACGACCGTACGGAAAACATGTGGTTCGATCTGGCCGATGTTTCCCATAGTGCATTGCTGTTCAGGTCCAGCGGATTTTTTCCATTTAAGCCTAATTGCACTAAAGCTGGTGTCACGCCGACATGACAGTCGGTAGCTGGAAGTCATAAGAGCCGGCATTTATTTGTGACAGTAGGGAGAGAATGTACACGCAGTCGTCCTGAAAGGGTTAATAAATCACTTGTTGCACATTTCTTGATGTTCATTTCTAGTATTATGTGCAGGAGAACACGTACCAGTGAAATTTCCGACCTACTTTGTTGCATGATCCGTAATACTCTCTTAGAATTTTTTTTTTTTTTTGCTTTTGCTTTTCAATAAAGTTTCACACATACTCATCCAACCGACAGGGTGCCGTTTAAGCGTCGAATTCGGGGGTATGCTGTGGTGTTATGTACATGGAGTAATGAAACACCCTGCTGAAATACGATGCTATGAATACTGACAGAAACAATGATATTAAAAGGAAGCACAGAATGTCCTAGAGCAGAAATTGTCATGAAAATAAATTTGACTTCTTAAATAAACTACCTAACAGTGAATCGCGTTCAATAATTTCCATAAAATTTAATTTCATAGTTTTCCATTTCTCCTTTGTATTTATTTTTAGAAATATGTTTATTAAATATTTTTATTGGTTGCGAAAAATTGAGTATTTTCTGCCTCTTTGAAATTTCAAAAAAATGAGATTGGTAGTGTTGCTTATTAAGCGACGGTATGAATATTTCCTCCACAAAAATCATCGAAAAAACATGCTACTCTTAAAGAAATATATTGTATTTTTTAAGTAAATGGAATGTGTATTGGAAGTCTATGTATTGTTAGAAACCTTTTATATATTTTTGCAGAAATGCCAGTGCCGCCGAGATTTATCTTTAACAATCAGCATGGCTATTCGAAAAAATCAATCAGAGAAGTACCTCCGTTTTCATTGAATTCAACAAATCCATTGTGGCAGGATGTATTATAATACTAAAGAAGAATTTTCGTTACTTCAAAGTGTGACATTTACTTATTTTAGCAGCTCTTTTCTGAAAAGCACTGAAGCTGAAGCTTTGAAGGATGGATATAAGTATTTATAGATGGTCTCAAAATTATCTCAAATTATCTTATTATTCTCAAAATTATCACATAGTTTTACTATTCATACTACCTAATACTTAATGAAAAAATTATTTGGTTAGTTGCATGGTTTAAACTGCTATTTTTCTCAGAAAATTTGATCAGTTTTTAAGTATGGTAGCATTTTTGGGCTTCTGCATGTGAAACCATATATTTGATGAGAACTCGATGGTATGGGAATTCTGACAAAATTCCTCACAAGAAAACTTCAAAAAGATTGTAGAATATAAATTACAGAACAAATAGAAACTTCTATATTAATTAGAAAAATAAACTAGATAGCGTTGCGAACTAGTAATATCGTTTCCCACCAGTGTTAGTCTTACGGTTGGAAGGAGACATTTACAGAAGTTCTTACTAGTTATAGAGAGGTGTCACGCCCGCACCCCGTAACCTTGGCTACCATTTTGGCGACAGAAGGAGGGCTCTCGACTATGTGAGAATTGAGGTCCTGTCTCTCATACGATTCGAGATCCAATTTCTCTAGATGATTCCATGTGACGTCACGGCCTGTCGGAAGACTATAAATACTGGCTTGCTCGAATGCGGGAATAATCTCTTTGGCGTCTTGTTCGCTTTGAGAGTTGCTCAGCTGTTAGACACTGAGCTCTATTGTTCGTGCTATTATTGTAACTGTTAGAGACTTGCTGTTTGCTTGTGTTCCTGACTAGTGCAAGTGCCGTGTTTCCTGTTACCTGTGCTTCTTGTTTTCCGGAATATTTGAGAATAAAGTGTCGTTCTCCATTATCCTGCTTGTTGGACTATTTTCACCGTACACACACAAGACACTTTTCGTAGCATTATCTTTATTATTTTTTTATATTAGAACTGATTCATGTTGATTATTTGTCTTCATTACTTATTTTTCTTAACTATATATTAGTATCCAATGGATTATTTCTTGATTAACCGATTTTTTCTGAATTCAACACAATTTGAAACATAAGGTAGGTAACCAAATACCGCCTACAACGGCTTCTTATTGATTTATAGTGGTATATGGTGGACTCTACCGGCACTACAAATCTTCCACATTCAGTAGTTGTTTGAAGATGCCATTTGAACCTGGGAAGTTTTTTTCTTTTCTCTGGGAACTTTTGCTGATTATCGTGTTAGGTGAATATTACTTTTAGTGTAATCAGTACAATTCAAGTCATAACGTTTACCATTTGAGGAAGTGATAGTGACTATAATTAGCTACATTTTAGTGTAGTTTATTTTTTTGCTTCCGATTCGATTTTGATGGGGGATGTCGCCATGTTTGTAATTTAGTTGTTCTTAATATCGCCCACTTGGGTATTCCATTATCACCCTAGACCTTCGAGGGGCACTATATTAAATAAATTGTCTTCAAAAAATATGTCCTATCACCTCACAATGCTCTTAAGTTCTTTTTTATTTTGATTCTTCATTTGGGGGAAAAGTGTTAAAAGAATACTTTAACTATAACTATATTTCTAAAAGTTCAAAAAAGCTGTCTTGTATTCTCTCAATTTTGCTGTGCCTCAATTTTCATGTTTAATAAAGAAAGTATGATCAAAACATAAGTTAAATTTATTTCAACCCGTTTTAGACATAGGCGATATTAGGAACACCGTTTTAAGTAGGGAAAATGCGGTGGTCGCAAAAAATATTTTTGGAGTGTGTGTTAATCCTATGTGTTATAGTTGTAATTCAGCAAGTTCTTGGATAAAACAGTCCAGATAATAGATTGGAATATTTTTAGACAAATTGCATCTGAATTCGTCCTCTTCACAATAATGGCTTAAGAAGGCGATATTTGGGTCCCTACCTTATTTAATTTTTAGTGACAAAATCGATGCCTTCGATGTTTAATGATTTAACGATCTTACTAATGATTTTAATTTTTCAATATTTGTGAAAATGTAAGTCATCAAAAAATTACTCTCTTTGGCGGACAAATGAGTTCAGGTAAAATGCGTCGAAGAATTGCAACATCTTTTCTAGAAATTGACTATTACAACAGCACTAAGAGCAGCACATGCTTACGTATAACAGAACGTCATACTATGAAATATTTTTGTAACATGAAAAATCTCACACAGTTAGCCAACACTTCAGTTCCAATGAAACTCATTGTATTCCTAAGTTCCGGAGGAGCAGGAACCCTTTTTTCCACACTACGTAATGCACTGAAAAAGTTCCGGACTTTTAGTTGGCTAACTGAGTGGGATTTTTCAGGTTACAAAATTATTTAGATGAACATTTCATGTTCAAAAGGAAAGTGAATATCTAGTATTATTATATCTGATATAGGATGGAATTGTTTAAGTGCGTGATCAACAACAGAATAAATGCATATTTTTCTCAAATACAAACCAAAATAACTTTACCTGAAAATCTTATTCACGTTGAAACCTTATATTACTATACAGTATTTTTATTCACTCCCCTTTATAATGCAGATGGAAGTAAATTACGAGCTTGAATGAAGCCGTGCTGCTGATGGAGTATCGATTACGATATTTATTGTCTAGATGTACGCTTCTGCTATCACTATTAATTTATTCATCTCCATTCATTAGGCCGCATCGAATATCATCATGCATATGTAGAGGATTATTTATCACCTATGCAAATGAACTATGAAGTGTTAGATATAACTTATGCCATTTCTCGCGTAAGGTGTTTGTTCTACAATATGTTAGCAGCTTAATTCAAGCTTTCACGGTAATAAATTATAAGTTAAATATGTATCCAGCGTCTAGAACTGCGTGTGGAAGCAGAGAAACAGCTAAGTTATTTCTTATTCAAAAGCCTTTTTTATATATATTTCTTGTCTAATTATCAGTGTTTTACTTTGTAATAAATTAGCAGCATTATCTTTAAAACTGCAATTATTTAAAACAGAATAAAAAATTATTAGGGCGGGTTATTTTTTCCCTCTCTTTCACACATTTTTTATTAACATACTTTAAAGATTGTTTTATCTTCACGAATAGAAGAAGAATTGTATTTCATTAAAAGCATTCAGTAAAATAAAATGCCTATTATTTCGATGCTCTTGGTTTTTGCTGCTTTATTTGTCTATTTCTTTTTAGTAGATCGTACCAAAATAAAATGTGAAAATTAAGTTTAAAATAATTTGTCTTCCAAGAAATGACAAAGGAATATTCGCATACTTTTTATGAAAATTTCCTATAATAAATAAAGTTCAATTTCTTCAGGACAAAAATCCGTCTTAAAGAGTAAGCCGTTCCCGCTTCCTTAAACGGGACTTTCACCAGTAATCCACTCCACATTTTTGGAACACACTGTTCCAAAACATTCGTCAATGTAAGAAACCGATGAAAATTGGTGTCCATGGAAAAGAGTTGTATTTTCATCTGGTTTCATATTTCTTCGGTATACTAGGCCATAAAACTGAAATATCATAGTCGGTTATGGTGACCGGGACTCTCTCACACAAGCGAAAACCGCCAAATGGGGAAGGGGGAGTGTGGGTGTTAGTCATTCTGAGGAAATCAGAGCGGGGCGACCAGTTTTGAAATCGGGTGGAGGAGGAGGAGGCTTAGTAGCTTATGGGAATGGGTTGCCTGTAGGTGATGTGTTTCCAGTTGGCACAGTCCGACTTGTGAATGGCCCACCCAATTTTATGAGCTGAAAATGGAATCTGTCTGCTAAGAAGTCCTCCAAATAGATTGGATCAAGATTGATTGGATCGATGGTGAATGTTTAGTGCTTTTAGCTTCAGTGGGTATAGTAATGATGTGAGGTTGAGTCACCTCAAAACGCCCGAGGTCAGTGATGGCCAATAGGATTCCACCTCTGGTGTTAACAAGAGTGTTGTTGGTTGCCTTAGCATCCTCGGCCATCTGAATGGTCGAGGATGCTAAGTCAGGGCTGGGTTAGCTCACTTGTGATTATAATGTTATTTATTTGAAAGTATTATCGCCTTTGAAACTATTTACAAGCATTTGAATTTTTATTTACACCATTTCATAAGCGTTTGAATCTTTACGTCCATCGACCACATTCCAGAATAAGGTAATTTTTTAAAAATTAAAAAACTAAGCATAAGAATTAAAAAAATGCGTCCCTAAATCACATTTCTGAAATTTCCTTTATCCAAGATTTAATAAACAGGAACTGAGTCCATTAGCTTCAAAACCGTTTTTCACTTATACTACTTTATCCGTCCACTAATTTTTACAATGCCTCTGAAGAAAACGTTGCTCCGTGATACACAAATTTTTGAGTACTTACTTTAGTTCAGCTATATTAATGTCCCGTTATGAAGCAACATGAGTTCTATTTTAGGCCGTACCCTCTAATTTTGAACCGCGGACAGATGCGAGTGAAGTACTTCTGAAAGGATCGAAATGAAGCTACAATTGCTGTTTGTTCAAATCAGAAGATGATATTTTATTCCGTTTATTATCATAACGTCTACGAATTCCTGACTACACCCTGTCCAAAAATATAAACACAAGATTAAAATGCCATCTGCAAAATAGCTAGGTATAAAGTGAATATAATATCTGATATATATGATTATATACGACATATTAAATATAATTTAAGGTGAATGTATCGCAAAATTCTAAAAACATATTAATTATTTTAATAAATTACAAAAATGGTGTCCCATAATTATAGTCATTAAAATGTCTTATGGATAAATTTTGAAGCTTAAACACACTTAAAAATGCTCATACTTAATATTGTTTCTATTACTTTTTGCTATTTTAGATACCTAATTTTCCATTGAAATTACTCCATGGATTCTGGGAACAGTTCATACCATGTGTGCTCAATCACTGTTGCAAGCTGCTTCCTAGAAAAATATTGGCTTCCATTTTCATACACTACCTTTCTCCGTATCTGTAGTATCTAGATCTGGACTGAATGCATAGTATTCTGGTAAAATCACATTTTTCCTGAGTTTGAAGTATGAATCAATGCCGCATCTTATTAAAAAAAATTGGTGGATCTCAGCAAGTCCAGTAGTCAGATAGTCCTTAAAGTTAAATTCTTTTACTGTAAAAGACTAAGAACATTTGCCATTAAATCAAAAACCTCTCAAATTCATTACTGATGCTCTACCGTGTTGCCCACAAAAAAAAATCCCTTTTCGGCAAGCTTGAAGGCAAAGGTAGATTCCGTTACGTTAATGTTACAAAAGTCATGAAATATTACATATTGATCAATACAGACATAGCCAATGACTTTATTGTTTCTACACATTGCAGTATTTACGCTGTGATTCTGTTTTCATGTCATTTAATTTTTTGCTATATCAAGGATTTATCATTCCATTTTTCATTCCAAAATGTTATGATAGATTTATCGGTCAGTACATTGGTCAATTTTTTTATATCTCAACACATAATCATTCAACAGGTAGTAATCATAAAGAAATAAACATCTCATCAGTGCAAATATCTCCTAGATAACATTAAGCCAGCCTATCTGAAACAGTAGCAAGAAATTGACTCTTGGCACGAATGAAGAAGGGCTCTAGATTTAAAAATTAATTTATTTAATCTAGGTTACAATATAATTGTGCGAACATTACTTTGTCATATGGTAAAACCACATGACATGATACACTTAAACACTACTAAAATGGGCTCATTTAGAGAACCCCCTGGTTACAGAGATAATAGTCACTAAATTCTTAACATATAAGAGAATAAAAATTATTCAACATTGTGAGTGGCAAATTGAATACGTGTTTTTAAAGCATAGGATATGAATGCAGCCAATTTGAACAGCAAATTTAAATCTCCATCGACGGTTAAAACCAAATACTCAGGCAGAAAATCCCAAACAATTTTTAAGTTAAGCAGATATTTTTCAATAGCAAAAAGGATAAAGGGAACTCTTATTTAATTACTCTTATTTTTGGCTACTTTATATTGATTTAATTAAACAAATCATGGTCCCGCCATGTTTAGTTAAATAACAAATTAAAGAATTCTGTCATAAAAACCTATTATCAAATTAACTATTAAAATTATTTGATTAATTAAAATTAACTATCTACTTAATTAAAGTTAAAAAATTAATTGTTACAAAACTCCACTAAAACCTTTTTTATGGCTTATACTATATGCCAGAAATCTTTATCTTATAATTATCTAATAATTATATTAATTTAAATAAAAGTCACTGTGGCTATGTATGTATGTTCCACATCTCCTCCTAAACCACTGGACTGATTTCAATCAAACTTTTTATTTAAGAAAAGAGAAAGGTCACCTTCAACTTTTCAAAGCCTAAAAGATGCTTAAAATTTCACTTAATTAAAAATTAAGCAAGGCGTTTTTCCGCAATGTCTTTCGTTTCCATAAATTTGTTTCTCTCATTTTAATATTTTTTTCAAAATTAATTTTAAACTGAATTCGTAACAATATTCTTGTTGATCAAAAATAATACGAAGAACTGTTTCCAGAAGGAAGAATGCTAAAAGAAAATTTTAAAAGTAGACGATTTAACAATTTATATCGGGATCAGCTATTGATTTATTTTCACGCTTTAAATTAATGAATGATTAAATAGTTAATTTAAATGTTTCAAAATATTCATTAAAACCTTTCATTGACTTTAGTAATTGTTAACAAAATTTGAAGTACTTATATAACAAATAATAACGTATGAAGAAAACGGATGTTTTTAAAAATTGTCTGGTTCAATTGATATTCTCATTTTAATTAAAAGCGCTTTAGATCAGGAAAGTAATTTGTGTATTATAATATTTATACAATAGTAATTTTTACATTAAAAATATTAAACATGAAAACATTTTAATCCGGAGCAAAGCCAGGTATATCAATTAACAGTTATAATTAACAAAATTTAACAAAGATATTAACTATACATTAATTAGTCATAAATTAATTATATATTATACCGTATACAAAGTGAAGGTGAATGCGGTTGATGGGAACTCATAACTTCTAAATAATTCCTGCTGTCAAAAAACTTTCAATATAAAAGTAGTTTGTTATGATATGGTGATAATTACCCTAATTGAAATTTTCTTTCTATCTTCAATCTTAACGAAGCTATGGGGAAATGATAAATTGGGGGGTGGGGGTATTGAATATCGCTTTTCAGCTCATAACTTATAAGCAATTCTAGCAGACAAAAAACTTTTAGTTTAAAAGTTGTTCGTTATCATAAGGTGATAATTCGCCTAATTGAAAATTTTTTTCTATCTGTAGTCGTAACAGAGCTATGGGGAAATGATAAGTTGGGGAGGGGATTGAAAATGGCTATTTAGCTCATAACTTCTAAGAAATTGTGGCTATCAAAAAGCTTCAATACAAAAGTTGTTTGTTGTGATAAGGCAATAATTCGCCTAATTTGAATTTTCTTTCTACCTTGAATCGTAAGGAAATTATGGGAATATGAAATTTTCAGTCCTCCACCATTTCCACCCCCTTTTGAGCTGGTTAGCCCATCTGCGAACTCGGCCGAGATTTTCACTCTCCTTACAGCATATCCGTCGCCAGTTAAAATCTAATCAAAATTACTCTAGTTATCGTGTTTACAAAATAACACGTGCCAAAGCGTTACGCATATACTTCTCTACTAATAATAATAAAGAAAAGAACATTTTGCCCTCTATTCTCATAAGTATTGC
>BGPR01014125.1:0-40005 GCA_013235015.1 Araneus ventricosus | reverse complement strand
TGGAGCTGGAAAAGGAGTTTCACTTCAACAAATACCTATGTCGTCCCCGGAGGATTGAAATCGCTGCTTCTCTTGACCTTACAGAGCGACAAGTCAAAGTATGGTTCCAGAACAGGCGTATGAAACACAAGCGCCAGACTCTGGTTCCAAAAGGAGAGGATGATAAAGATGGACACGACAGAAATCTGGACAGTGGAAGCGATATTGCTACAGGTGGAGACAGCAACGAACCAGACTTGGACAGTGATCACGGAATGCCATCTAGAACACCTGATAATTCAAATACATCGAAAGATATCCTTAATCTGGACAGTGACGCTGGTGAGTCTTGCTGCGCGCCTTCACCAGCTAAGTCGGACGCAATCAGCGCACAAGAGAGTGAACAGCCATTGACTGCCTTGAAATCGCCTTCGGTTCTCTCCAGCGTTGGCGCATGTCCAGTAATGTCTCCTTCCACGTTGGCTGTGGAGAGGAGATCGACCCCCAACAAACCACCATGCGACAACAGTAGCCTGCCTGTTGATGAGAATCGCCTGCCTCCTGTTGCAAATACCATGAATGTACCCATGAGTCATAGTACAATTTGTGATACCATTTCCCCTCAAACCCCTGTAACCAGAGTACTTTGTGGATACAATACGAATACTACAGAACCAACTCCAGCTAAGCTGCCTCCTCAGCGAACGCTGGATTCAAGAGTTCCACCTAACCCAACCGTATTTCCGACCACTACTCTCACTAAACCATCCAGTGTTCCTTATTCTACATTGTCTCAAGAAAATTGCACTAATAATCAGGTAACTCCGTCTCCCAACCAGCAAAGGCCCAGAATGTATCCCGGGCCTTATCCACCTGATCCAGGAATTGGTGCTTATACTCCTACAGGCCCAGTGGCTACATCACCACATAATGGGCCAACATTTTGCTATCGCACACCTCCACCACAGAATCACCATTCACAACCATTGCAAAATGCACCTATAGACAGTTCTTCTTATAGTTCCCATATACAGCAGAGGTCTTACAAAGGTCAACATCAGAACAGTATGCCTTACTATCCCAACTCGGGAGGACAGACGACTGTTCGACAGAATTCGAATCCTCAACATCTTCCAAATCCATGCAACACTCATCCGAACAACGTGTATAATGTCCAGCAACGCAATCCTCAGCTTCCTCAGGATCAATCTATGATGGCTCAGCATCAGCATTATCCTCAAAGGAATTCCGTGCAACATAATCATCAAAATAGCTACGTTTATGGCAATGAAACGAATGGTGCGGCCTACAATGTGGCTGAGTATAGTCAAGCCAGAGGCTATGAAACTTATCCTCAGCAACAACAGCCGCAGCAAAACATGGGCATGAGCAACGATTACATGAATAGTGTATCCATGGGCAACACAGTCCGAAACAACATTGGTACCAACGGGTACTGTTATCCTTCATATAGAAATGAAGGATACAATGATGGCACTGTTATGATGTCGCAGCAGCAAGACATGCAGGGAATGTTTTATGACATGAATAGTGCAAATACTGAGGAATCCAGCCATCCTTATGTGTCGCCACAGCCTAAAACGAATATGTCACAAGACTCTGGGTATTACGAACTTCCTAATTCAGTTCAAGAAGGTGCCACCATTCCAGACTTCGTCGAACCCCAAGAAAGGTTCAGTAATCAGACAGACGATTTTAATTATTTCAACGAATCAGACTGCTATTCATCGAATACAACTTGTAGCACAAACGATTTTAATTTTTTGAATATAGCCAATGATTATTGTAGTCCAGAATACTATCAACTAAGCTGATAAGTTTTTAAAGAAAAAATTCTCTGGAAACGGCTAAAAACACCTGCAAGCAGGTTGCCTTTCAAAAGGGCACCGCTTTTGCTTTGAAGAAATTGCTTTCATCAGAAATAAGCATGCCTATTTTAAAAGGTTCGGAAATAATTTATAATCAATGATAAAAATTTAAATGGGGAAATTAATTATTCGTTTAAGATTATTGTGTACAAAAGCAGTCCTTATATGATACTGATAACTACATGTCATCATTTGTTTTCAGTATTTAAATATATTGCAGGGAAATACATATATAGAAGCAAATTTTTGTTTTATAGTATTAATGGCTTGTTTCCAAATTTATTGTTTGAAACAAAATGTGTTTAAATTGTGCCAAAAGAATCGAATTTTAGTTTTAAAAATATGGTATAGGAAACGAAAAGATTTGTTAAAATATTTTAGTTATTGATATTTTTTTTATACATGAAAGTTAATAACATAATATAGCATTTCTTCTGTTTATGATTAATACGAAATGCAGAAAGAAGGTTTGCAGGAATTACTCATAAATAAAATAATATATATATTTATTTTTTGCCATAGGAGAAGAAAAGATATGAAATGACTGAAAAAATTTCTCTGTGCAAATTTTGCTAGATCTGCGCTTTTACAATTCTGATAAAGATTATATGTAATTACATATTTGTTTTTCTTTGCGGGTTGTTTTTAGCCAAATACTGTAAATTGTAACTCTTTTGTAGTTTGTAAATACATTGTTGGAATTTGTACAGGAAATTTAACAAGAGCAGCAAGTATTGAAAGGCTGCTTTCCGTTGTAATTGTGCAAACCTGTAAAGATAAAGAAAAATGTTTGTGACCGTATCTGTGTTCTTTCTTTTATTAGTTGTGGATTTCTAATCTTTTATCAATATTAACATAAAATGAAAAAATTAGACATTTTCTGAATCTTATTTGTTGTGTATGTCAAAAGAAAGTATCTTGAAAAAAAAAATTAAGTAGGTATCTTAGATTTGTACCAGAACACGTGCAACTTTATGAAAGTAATCTTATCTGATATTAATTAAATTTCATAGATACCGAAAGTTTTCGTAATGGAAGCTGGTTGTTTGCAGGGAATTCTTTTACCTTTTTGTTAAAAATCGCATTAAAGCAAATTCAGTATTTCAAACCATTTTACCCTATTTTAGAGAGAATAAATATAAAATATGCAGTTGCACTTATCAGGAGGGCCTCATCACTGTATATGAATGAATAAATGCTCCAGGCAAAGAAATAATTGCTCTCATAAGCATATCCTCTCTAGTTCTTAGTAGCGCTTCAGTAGCAATACAGTAGATAAGCATATCCTCTCTAGTTCTTAGTAGCGCTGCAGTAGCAATGCAGTAGTATGAGTTAGAGGCATAACCTTATTGAATGTGATTTAAAAAAAATTTCGCTATAAAAACTCTGAAAACAGGCATTCAGTAAATAATTCACTTCAATATAGTAACATATTTAAAAAATTTTAACCAAGATTTCCAAATCCAAAAAACAAAGATTTATCCAAAAATTTGAATTAACCCTTAAATGCCCGATTTTTTAAAAATGTTTTTTGGCTTTTATTTCTTGGATAAAGCATGGAAAAATACTTTAAAAATCCAATTTTATTTTAAGTATGGTTTACAGCTAAAAAACAGTTTGTTACTAATCGACAACAGTGCTTTAGATGCGAAAAACATTTCTTGACAAAATTCTATAATATTAAACACATGTTAATTTTACTAACTAATAATACAGATAAGGAATTTTCTGCAGAATTGTAGAATAAAATATGGTATTCTCAAGAGTACAAACAAAGATAAAAAAAAATATGCAGCCTCACGTGAAAAACATCAATTTATTATTATTATTTTTAACAGCACTCAGGCTGCCATCTACATGTTGTCTATTGATTTAATAAAAATTTCAGTATGTATCCTATTGGCAACAACAGGAATTAGAGCTTCAGTCTGATTCTCAAGATTTTAGAAGACAAAATTGGGTATGTTGCTGAAAGGAAACACTGGACCTTTAAGGGTTAGTAAAAAAATATGGACGTCAAAGTAAAATCATAAAAGCGTGAAGCGTTGAGAGAAATACTCTCAGTAAATTAGGATTTCAACCACATTAATAATATTACATTTAAATTTTTAATGAATGTTTAGGAATTTTTTTCCTTATGATATTCTTTCAGAACAAACGAAAAAATATGTGCAACCAAAGGTCGAATGTGATAAGAAGATATAATTTTTTGAAAAAAAATTAAATGTGTTTTTGAAAGATATCGTGAAAATTTAAAACATTCCCGGCAACTAACATTCAATAGCCTTTAAATTTTAACGAAATATCTCGACTCGATCACATATGCACTTACACTAGACTATTTTTTCTTGAATTTTTAGATATAGACTGATAATTAGCTACACAGAGTATGTTAAATATTAATAGATCGCCGAATTATCCATGTTTAAATTTCAGACACCTTATAAATGTTTATCCTTTATGTGCATTGAGAACATCAGATCACATGATATCAGAAAAATTCTAATAAATTAATTATTGGATTTTAAACTCATTGGATTAGTTTCTAATTTTAAAGTTGTAAAATTATCATGAGGGTTGAACTTTCCAATCTTGAACCGTGGCCTGAGAAGGTGACTGAACCAGAATACCCGACTCCAGACTTCCACTCCATAGAAACACGAAGACGTTTGACTAAGGATGTCAGATTAAATGTACATCAAACCCGAATACACAATTAGATATTCGATGGAATCGGTATTGAAATCGAGATTCTGGTGCAAAACCAAATATTCGATGGAATTGGTATTGAAATCGAGACTGATGCAAAGCCAAATACTCGATGGAATCGGTATTGAAATCGAGACTAATGGAAAACCAAATATTCGATGGAATCGGTATGCTCTGATGCAAAACCACTGAGGCCTCATACACATCCAGAAACGTCTGAGATCAGTCCTATTTATCTTGCATGTTTACATTGTCTCATAAAACATCTCTCATTTTTCTTAAAAACATTTGAGTGTTTTTTATACAGGTTAAAATCTAAGTTAAGCTAACTCCGCTTTCTGCTAGTGAATGAAGACAATGAACATTCACGCACATTGAAAGGGTCTAAATAAGAAAGTTCAAGTTTCTCTTAATTGGTCTTATCGGATTAGGGTGAAGCCAATTTTATAATATGTCGGATTAAGCAAAGCAATAATCACTAGTCTAGTTCCCCCGCTCTGCCGTAACATCAGGGGTCAATTGAATGATGGTCGTCACATTGTTAACCCCTTAACTGGTTTGTCTGTACGTCGTACGTGCATCGAATTATTGCAATTTTGAACTTATAAACTAAAAGGCATGCACAGACATTATAATTCGATACAAAAAAATGTATGGAATCCATAAATATTTCAACTGTCCTTTAGGTTCTCAACTTAATTTACCTTCCAGAAGGTGCACGTATGGAGGAGATACTTATATTCTTCATTGTATTATGTATTTGAATCGTTATTTTATAAATTTAAGTGCAATTTTTATTTATATAATCTTTGTATAGTATAAAGGTAATAAATACAGATTACATAAATAAAAGTTGCATTTATTTTTGTAAAACACGATTTAGTGTAATACGATGCACGATACAAGTATGTCTTGCATATGCATGCCCGCTGGGAGATTAAAATGACAATGCATTCCCAAAATAGGAGGTGTCATTTAATTAGATAGTTGATAAAACAAACCAGTTAAGGGTTTAATACAGGAAATGAGAATGCAATTCTAATGACCATCACTGGCCGCGGGCCCCCCCCCCCCCTCGACATCTGAGTAGAGGCAACTCAACCCCAAACAGTTACTATATATCCACTAGAGAAGCTAGAATCAGCTTATTTATTCGGAGGCTTCTCATACTGGTGATGCTTCCAGGTGGGATTAAGCTACGCGATAAGTTGGAAGTTTGTAATTCTGATAGTAAATAGTTACTTCTCAACAGAACTCATAAAATGGATTGAACAAAATGGGTATTCTATAAGCAATGCCATAATTACTAGTTTTTAAATAAAATCGTATATAATATATTCGTTTAACTCGTTTTTTAAATGAATTAAAAAAAAAAGAAATCATGGATAAATGCTTAGAGCTCGAACAAGGATTAACCAAAGGAGATTTTTCTGTTCCGGATACTTTTGGCGCAGCACAGCAAATTTGGCTCATGCGCCATTAAATCCCAAAACATTCCGATACGGATACTGATGGGTTCTTAAAATCAATATTTGATCGATAAATAAATCATCATCTATGGTCAATGATTTCCATTTATTATAGCTCCTCGCATCTTGAACTTGTTGCACCAAACCATCCCATTGAAATTATACATACAGTAAACTCTCTATATAACCGACTTCGAATCAACAGACAGAATTTGACTCATGCAGCAAATGTGGTTGGGAGTAAAAAGTTAATGGGGGTAGCCGGAAACTTCGACCACGTCATTCAAAAACGCGCGTCGGGTACGATTGTAAATGGCAATGGTATGTACGCAGAACAAAGGTCTATCCACCATTGCTTGCTGGAATCGGCGACATTCGTGTGTACGTACAGGTACGAAATTTGTCTTATTATGAACATTTTAGACAGCTTTTATCGTTAATTATTAAGAAACGAAATTCAAGGGGAAAACAACTGAAGCACGAGGACTTTTTTTCCTCCTCTTCGAAGACGCATTAGTACGGAGGGTTTTTTTTTCTTTGTGTGTGTGCGCGTGTATTTTACTGAATATGATGTGCACATCAAATAATTTACATTATAGACAATTATTTTAAATGCAATACCTTATTCTTAATATAGTTCATAATACAGTTCACAATTTAATGGTCTTCAGATTTTACTGATAGTTTAGCCCCTATTAGTGCATTATTCATTTCGACCGTAAATTTCCCAAAATGTCAAGTAAAAAAAAAAAAAAAACTGTGGAAAAGGTTTCGACTAACTATTTGCGAAGTGTCATGCACCAGTGGAGGCAACTGGGGGGCGAAAAGTTTATAGACACCTAAAAATATCCCGGAGAAATGGGGGTAGGCAACAAAATTTAAAAATTTAGTTACAAAATTAGCTAGCTTTCCCGGTTCCTATTTTTTTCCTTCTATAATTCCTAGTTTTAAGCAGCAAAAAGTGGGGGGTGTTGCCCCACTGAGTCGCCGCCACTGACATGCACTTCCAAAGCATCTATTACAAATGATATGGAAATATTTAATTTGGAAAAGTTATAAATTTTGCCCAATAATTATAAATATGCAGATGAACTAGAGCAGTGGGCAGCAAATTTGTGCTCAGAATCCATATCCATCAACAGTCAAATTTCTATAATCATCATCTTACTTAAAATAAACAGCAAGAGTGTTCTTACCTAGACTTTCTCGTATACTCTACGTCTCTCTACCCCTACAATACGATGCGTCTTGTGTTGAGATTTAGAGAAGAGAATCGAGTACACAATATGAACCTCTTCCTGTTTGCTTTCCCAAAATTGATTCAGATCTACCATTTTGTTTTCAAGACAAAGTATGAAGTTTCATTTTTCTGGATTGTTGCATTTTCGGGTTACAGACAGTCAACCATTTGACAGAGCTGGCCCAAAATTTAATGTGGATCTATCATTTTGGTTTCATGACAACGTATGAAATTTCTGGATTATTGCATTTCTAGTGATACATCTAACTTGTTGCACTTTTGATTTATCGTACTCACAAGCACATGGATGGACTGACAGACTTTTTTAGACGGATTTCGTTCAAAATTTTATCTACAATTTTTGTGAAAAAATAACATGAAATTTCATCTATCCAGCTCGTTGCGTTTTAGAGTTGTCGCGTTCGCAGAGAGAAATAATTTTAAAACCGTGCCTTTTCGGACAATGGAGATTCATCCAGATCTCGAGGTAGCATTTTTTGGACGATTGAACTAGGCAAATAGCCCAGAAAGCAGTAATAATAGACCTAGTAACAGTAGACGTCATAAATTAGAAGTGGCACAAGCCGTAGCAAAAGTAAATAAATAAATGAACGTTAACCCTTTATAAGGTCATTTTTTTCGAGTAGGGGTATAATAAAATAACTTAGGTATTGAGATTAATCTATGAAAAGAAATCCATTTAGCTTATTGGATGACATTTTTTGTTAATTAATTTTATTAATTAATAATTAATTACTAAGTCAAGACACTTCGTTATGGTTTGAGATAAGAAATTGTAACATCCATGTTTTTGTTTCATCAAAAAATTTGGCGAGAACTTATGACAACCTTAAAAAATGCATTTAAAAATTGATAAATTTGGTGGGAAGTATATTTCCACAGCCATAGAAAGGGTTAGAGACATATTTTGGTTCATAAAGAACAAAAACCAAGGCTAGGTATTTTTGTATCATGTGTGGAAACAAAGGAAGAAGAAAATGAAGAAATGGTACAGTGTATAAAATGTCATTCATTGGCTGATGCATTGTGCACTGGTACGAGTTTGAGAATCAAGAAAATTCTTTTGCTTTAATCTATTTCAAAGAAATTAATTCAGAATTATATAGAAATTAGTGGCCCATTGTGAGAAACCAGTGGTCCCATTTGGGAAACGAGTTTCCTCAATTGGACCTATATTATTTTTCTACTTTAAAGTGTTTTTTAAAAAGTTAATTAGGGGAAGGTGGTGTACCTAGGTCCCATTTTTACTTTTTAATTGGATAGTTACTAAAAGAAAGGTAACAAAACAATTTTTATTTCATATTTTAGGCCTTTTATTTTAGGATTTTTTAAAAAAGTATTTCAGTGCATTATTTACAATTTAAAAAAAAAGTGCACATAGGACCAAGGTACACCATGGGTAGTGTACCTTGGACCAGCTATTTCTAGATTTAAAAAATCTAACCGAATAATTTGAACATAAACATTTATTAGTATTTTAGCTACAGAAAAATGTTAATGAGCACTTTTACTTAATGAGGTCTTAGATTAGACCGAATATAAAATTATTACAGCAACAGTTTCATTCCTATGAGTAGGCTTAACCAACATTGTAATTAGACAAGTCAATTCCAAATGTTAATTTCCGAAGCTGCCTTTCAGATCCTCCAGTCAACACGGGATGTGGTAACTTCCACATTACATCACATTTTTCCACAATATAATTGGTAGACCATGTAGTGGTCATGCACCAAGGTACACCACTTGGGCATGGTTCAAGGTACACCACTTGGGCATGGTTCAAGGTACACCACTTGGCCATTTCATGGAAAATGGCTGACTACTAAATTGAGGTTAGACTTAACATAATTTCTAGCACATGTTATTATAGCTAAAACTGTGCTTTATAAGTTAGGCATTTTACTATAAAATAATTTATGTATGTTTCGGAACTATTAACACAAAATTCAACAGGAAAAAATTACTTTTGATGGGTCAATTTCCTTTTTAAGGATTCATTCATTCAAATGAGCACCTTGACAAATAAGTTCAGGTACACTGGGACCTCTGGTGGCAAGTGTACAAAATACATATAACATTTTCTATACATCTATACAGATGGCGCTAAAATCGGCATAGGTTCAAGGTACACTTATGTCCAAGGTACACCACCTTCCCCTACTTTTTTTGAAGATAAATAAATTACAACAGAATTCTACTACTTTTTTATTATTGAAATTGCTTCCCTGTCATTGTACACTAATAAATGTTTTGGTGCCCAACCCAACTGTTACATGAAATGTAGTACTGGAAATGTAACCCAGACGAACGAGGAAGAAAACAGGAAGATGCAGAAATGACAAACTAATAACGGTGAAATTATTTTATTTTACTTTACACTTGAACACTACGAGTACACATTCATTTTTCACAATAATTTCATAAAGTCCTTATGATTCACAACTATGCAATCTTCACAGAGTTGACGCGGGGAACCCTTTCGAAATTGCCTGCATTCAGTGGTGGCGATTGGGGGAGGGCAAAAAGTTTATAAACATCTAAAAGTACCCCGAAGTAGGGAGTAGACAACTAAATTTAAAAATTTAGTTACAAAATTATCTAGTTTCCCCGAACAATATACATTTATAATTCTTAATTTTAAGCAGTTAAAATTAAATAAAAATTTAATTTTTTTCAGAAAAAGTTTCGGGGGGGGGGGCCCAAGCCCCCCTTGGTTCGCCGCCACTACCTGCAATTTGAAGATATTTTCAACGGTGACGGAGGTTCTTGCGACGAGGTACGTTATTGAGCATCTCGTAGACCAGGAGCTCCCAACCTTTTCCTCCTCGTGTACCCCTTGATTATTCTTTTTGCTTTAGCGTACCCCTTACTATCATATCCAACTCCTCCTCCTACAACCATCCGTCTATGCAAAGAAGTCTCTATCAATAATGTTAAAGTAAGCTTAAGAACTTATTTTTGATTTTACATTTTATTCCAATTTTACAATAGTAGTAGTTCAACGCCAAAGCAAATGAAATCGGTATTGTAATTATTACATTTTAACTTATAAGGATAGCTAAAAATTACACTTCGTAATAATCAACTATTCAAATGGCATAATTATTAAATAGCAGGTATTCACTTGGGAAAACAAAATTCTCTAATTTTTTTTAATCCCTTATCTTTTCTTTTTTCCGCCATTAACAACTTTGAATTCGCGTACTCCTGGGGGTACGCGTACAACAGGCTGGGAACCTCTGTTGTAGACCATGGCTTTGAGCGTCTTCTGCAAGTAGAAATCCAGGATTCATAATATATTGGGCGCTACCAATCTAACTACTGGGCTGACGTTAATAGTGCCTTTTAACTCAAAGGGATGAAGTTTCAGGCCATACTTTTCTGAATCATTTTGTTTATGTGTTTCCTATGTCCTTTAAAAGTTTGTACGTTGAATTCTGAATCATCCTGTATATGCCTACATAGACGGCTGGTGTTTGGTGAAATCGTGTCTGGAGCCTCCGACCCTCCCGTTCCCAAGCCATGAGGCCATTTTCTTCTTTTGAATATCTTTTAAAAAAGCCCCATATTCCAGGACCTATTGCGATAAGTTTTATACCTTTTCCGCTTTATTTGCTCAATAAAACAAGCTTAAAGTAAAATTGTTTAAAAATGTTTCTGAGGGATGATGATAAAAATCAGTCATATTTCTTATAGATATTTTATTATTTAATAGGCATCATCCTAAAACCAAAATTGAAGAGCAAGCCGTTTTCTATCGCAAAGGTGAAGCAACATTTCGACTCTTCGAATATTATAAAAAAGAATAATTATCAAAATAAGACATTGGCCTAGAATAAGGGCCAGAACATTGGCCATTGACCAAGGTAGTCCCTTATTCCAGTTCAAAAACTTGTTAACTTTTAAAACGTGACATCTCATTATTCAATCAATTCATTATTTCATTCAGGAATACCAGCTTATTTCTATAAAAAAGTTCGCATTTCTTTATAACCTTTTACTATCACCTTTTTATATGTTATCCTTATTAATATTATTATTGAAGTGAATACGCATACATTAGTGAGACGATTTTGATGTTCGTTGCAAGTGTGTGTGAATGAGAAATTTAAGGAAATTTTGTAATAATTTCTAGTAGTAATTATCACTAATTGGCACAGCATTGTAAAAAGACTGAAATTAGGAACATGGGTCTTCCTACTTATTTATTTTTAATAAAAACCAAAAGGAGCTTATGATTATTCTTTTGACTTCATGGCATTCTTTAATTTTAACCAGCAGGAGTGGTCTCCCCTAAACTTTCTCGTATACTTTCTAAGTGGGGATTCGTCAAAATCTCGAGTTCGAATTTTTTTGACGATTACAATACTTTTTCTTTGTATACTTCGTATACCAGAAAAAGAAACAAACAAACAAACCTGAAATCAAATATCTGTTGCCACGTTTCAAAAAAATATTACTTTGAAGCAGGTGCGATAAAATAGGCAATGCAATGAATACTAAAGCGAAAATTCTGCTTTGGAATTGAATTCCCAAGAAAACAATTTATACTACCACAACCGTAACAATTGCAATAAAAGATTTGTTGAAATAATGAGATCGGTTTGAATTTAATTTACAACAATAAAAAAAGTTTACAATTCATGTTTGAAAAACATTGTTTATTGTTGTAAATAAAATTTACAACAATAACAGATTGCTACCAGTACGCATGCGCATGAGAATCGGAATAAAAGAAATTGAATATGCAATTTGAACGTCTCTTTTTGACGGATTTGGACCAAAACTTTATATGGACCTACATTCAGGACGATAAAACTGTGTACCAAATTTTATCCATCTAGCTATTCAAGTTTTTGAGTTATAGTGTTCACAAGACTTCGGGCATACAGACAGACTTCCCGTTGACAGATTTTGTGCAAAATTTGATAGAAACCTACAAATTATGTTTAAAGACCCCATACCAAATTTCAACCCCGTAGCTCTAATAGTTTTCGAGTTATCGTGTTCACAGACAGACAGACATAATTCCAAAATTGTGTTTTTCGGACTCAGGGAGGTCTAAAACGCAGAGATTCGTCAAAATCTCGAGTTGGAATTTTTTGACGATTACAATATTTTCTCTTTGTATACGAGAAAGTTAAAAAAAAAAAGAAGAAGAAGAGCAAAAATATTTTTTTGTTTGTCTCTTTCCGTTTAGGCGCTATCGTTTAGCTACACCTATGGTGTTTAATTTTTGCCTTGAAATATTGTTTAAAGTACATATTCACATAAGGAGAAATATGATAAAATACAACCTTATATACGATAATTTAAAATATATATGTGTACATGCATGCATTCTTAGATATTATCTTGCTTTTATTTTCCTGCGCTATTTTGAGTCAGCTTCTCTCTAAAAACATCGAATAATCTTAACGCCATCTCTTTTCGCTTCTACCATGAAATATAAGCAAATCTCTCTTCAAAAATCCATGACTCAGTAAGCAGATTTGCAAAATGTATATCGCTAACCTCAACTTGGCGAAAATTAAATACATAGGTTTGAAAAAATCGACAAATAAACGCCAAAAAAGGGCTGATATGGCGGTTTAAATAAACTTTCTGAGGTGTGTGTGTTTTGCTGAAAAAGAAAAATTATATATTTTCCCACACACACCAAGCAAAATGTCGGAAATATTTTATTTTCGTCCGACCGTGGAAATCTATCGAAAACTGTCGTACCGTAATGCTTCTTCCGACATTATGCATTTTTACCTCCCTCCCCCATTCCGCTTTTTTTTTTCTTTTTTTTTTCGTTCTTTTCCTTACTTACTTTCCAGATCGATGATGGCAACCCACCCCTTCGAAAAAAAGGGAGGGAATTCAACTACACAAGAGGTAAAAGCAGCAAAGGTGGGTGGTTGAGGGGGGGTGGAAAAAAAGAAAAAGGAAGAGAGAGGGAAAAAACAGAAAAAAGGAGGAAAGAAAGAAAAACAATTCCAGAACCAATGACAACGTTAGCCCCAAACCGTTCCACCTTCCTAGTCTCTTCCACCCCACCCCCACCCCCTCCTAAGTTCGGGCGTCAGCTTGTTAGAGACATTTTTCTTAGAAAATGGCTGAGGCATGCACGGGGGGGGGGGGGGGAGGTCGACAGAGTGTGTGTGTCCATAATTACAGTTCGCTGATGGCGCCTTCAAAAAATCCACCCTCAGAGAAAGAGGAAGGTTCGCTTTACTTTTTCTTTCCTGCTAGTAACCAAGACGCAAGAAGAGACGCACGGAAATACGCAATTGTTTGGTAAATATGCATTCGTTGTAGATAATAAGTTATGCGGTTGGTTTACGTGTTGACATGCAACATGTGGTATATGGTGGATTTTCCGCGAGATGCCTTATGGGGAGTTCCTTTGTGGGAGATTTCGTTGACGAGTGGAATTTAAGGAAGTTGTTGATTCTTATAAAATATTTAATAAATAAAATACAGTAAAGCACCGTTTACACGTCTTCCAAAGAACTGAGCTAAGACAACTTATGAATGAAAAGACGCATAATCGAAATTTTCATAAACAACTCTAATTTATTACAAATTTAATGCTACTAATACAAATTCACTTAAAAGTAATAATTTTAAGGTTTTTTAAAGATAGGAGTAATGTATTAGGCACATATTATTGAAAGCAATAATTAAAATTTAAAATTAAACATTCATCATAAAAGTGAGAAAAATCATACCTTTATTGCATACATTGAATACTAATTATTATTTTTTACGATTTATGTGCATGCAGGTAGGCATTTAATTAAAAAATTATTTAATTGAAAAACATCAAAATAATAGGAACGGAGAAATAATGAATGAGACAAAACATCTGTGAATTTTAGAAAATGGGAAAACGACGTAAACGACGTTCTGCATCGTATAAACGAGGGAGTTTATCATTATAATGGATACATTTATCATTATATAGAGACTATGATGAAACGACGTATAAATGAGAAACGTATAAACGGGGCTTTACTGTAATTCATTTCGACTTTAATGACTTATTACAGAAAACATTTAAAGACTATTTACTTTGAGTTGTATCAAGTCATCAAGATCTTCTGCATGCCTTGAAATAAATAAAACTATTTAAAAACAAATTTATCTTTTTTTTTTTTCTCTCTGTAGAAGTGAGCATTCTTGATCATTAAATTTCTCAACATACTCTCTTCTTCACATTTTTCGCAACTAGCTTGATATTAATTTACTTCACAACTGGCTTAATATATGGATGAGAGAGTTTTGAATTTTTAAACTATTGAACGTGATCATAAACTTTGTAATAATCGAAGGCTGTTGATTTTGATTTTGATAAATAAAGTCATTCATTATGACTTGAATTACATATTGTAGGAAATGCATAAAAGTTATTTATTTTGCTTCGTATCAAGTCACCATGATATTCGAGAACCTTCCGCATACCTTGACATGATGAAACTATTTATCCACAATGTCATCCTTTTATACACGTGGTCATTCTTGATACTTTAAATTCCTCTATATACTCTATTTTCATCATTTTTGAGGCTAGCTTGGTAATAGTTCACTTCGCAACTAACTTAATATATGGAGAAACGAGGTATTTAATAATCTTTAAAATATTTAAAATGTTTTTCAGTGCTTTGAACATGCTTTTGTTATTTATTAAAATAGACAAAATCGAAAATTATTGATATAAAAATTAATCTCCTCTCTGTGGTCCTTTGCGAAATCGCTATACAAAATTTACAAATTAAAAATACGAGTAAATTTTAATGGATTCTATAAAGAATATAGAAAATCTGGAAAATACTTTAAGTGTGTGAAGCTATTTTAAGTCTGTCACTGTTTTCATAGCTACTGAAAATTGAAAAAGCATAATTTATGCTAACCATACAAATCCTTGTATCATGATTGTTAATAGCAATCTGGCAGCAATCGATCAATATTTTTTTCTTTTCGCTTCTTGCCTAAATACTTTCAATTCTAACACAGGAAAAATTCCAAAATAAATATTTCATTCTTTCCATCTCACAAATCAAAACCTTTGTACACATATCGTAGTAATTTCTGAAATTCCAACAATTTTCAATTATTTTCAGCAACAAAGAACCGGTCAAGCTATCTCAGCTTTTTTTAAATTATTAATTAATACCCAAGAGAACTAGCTCAACCAAAAGGTTTTCGATCATAATGTGGCTGTCCGGGAAACAGCATTTATTGATCTTTCAAATGAAATTTTCATAAGATACAGAAAATGCAGATTTCAAAAACAAATCAGATAAGTTCTCATGCTAGAAAAAAATGCTGATCTCAATACAATAAAACCCAAACAAACAGAAAAACAACGCACAAGACGAACATAAAGAGAGAGAGAGAGAAAAATACAAAACAAAGAAAATGAAAAGATTTTCAACCAACTTCCATTTAACAATCCCCAGAGCTCAGAACATGGTCAACAACATTCCTGAAGACTTCACAACACCTTTGGATTCTGAGCAGTGAACCTTTATTATTTAAAATATTTTTAAACCAGATATTTTTTTAACAGGTCACAAGGTTTAATTAGGTGATATTTCAATGTAAAAGTTCAATCAAAAACGTAGTGATTGGCATTACCCAGTTTCCCGCAAATACACATTAGCTATAACTTAAATCGATGAAGATAAGGAATAAAAGGCCTAAATATATGACCTGTTACAAAATACACTGGCATACAGAAGTTAAGGAACATTTCGTACAATGCGAGAAATTTGCAATTAATACGAAAACTATGTTTCAAAATCAGTTCTGGAGAATCGTGTGACATTCAATAGAGTATCATACACATATTACAGTGAAGATTCGGTCACGAGGGCAATTAAGGAGACCACCAGAAAGGGATGAAGGCGAAAATGGAGTTTCACCCATCCTGTTTCACAGAAAGCTGATAACGAGATGTAACTTTTATTAATGGTTATGGTTTAATGTGCATAATATTTACATGCATTTTCGTAAGCATAGCAAACATATTCGGGAAGTTATAAATGTTTCTTTAAAAAGTCCCAAATTTTTCCGCATGTGTTTTGCTTATAACATGCAGAGTTTTCATTCAAATTATTCGAAATTTGTAGAACACTTGACAGCATGTTACAGAAGTATTGAATTAAATTTTGAAGTAAATACGTTGAATATTAGAGGAAATATGAGTGTTTGTACTACATAATTTTTTACTGCTCATGTGCGAGACGCAGCGGAATTTTTCTTTCATAACTTCAAAGCCAGATATATAGAGCAACTTTAAAAGAGAATTCCAGTTGAATCCCATTAAAATTCAGAAAGCTGTCGGCATTTCAGTGAGGTGAATTTCAATTTCTCTTTAAGAGAAGCTAAATGATGAGGGTTCTTGTACAAACTGATATTTTTAAATTTGAATCTTTGAACAGTAACATTGAATTCTTGTAAAATTGAATAATCTGAATACCATGAACACTTATAAATTAAATACATTATTTAAATTGCAATTTCTCGAATACCATTCGACGATTAAAGGTTAAAAAATATCAATGAAATTTATTGTCACACTATAGGCAGGCCGGTTTTACGCGATCATTTATTAGCCGGTTCATTAGGAGCCCCTAGACAATCGTCTAGAGACGCTACAAGAACGGGGCGCTTGTTCATCAAACGAAACTATCATTTGTTTGTCGGATTTTAGTCCCTCATAATAAGTTTTGATAGATAACATGTATTTAACTCTAACCGTAAATATGCTATTATGTTAATGAACTAAAAGAATATCATTGTAAAAAATTCATATCAAATTTGCTTATATTTGACTACGTTATGTTTGGTTACGCATTTGAATACGGTAAGGGGTGCATAATTTTTTCCCCTTGTGGCGCATGAATTTGTCTTTGCGTAAGGGTGCCAGGTACCCTTAACCCACCCCCGACTGTAGGTAATTGGAAGGGATTGGAGTTCGTTCGGTTTTCTACAGTAAAATTCACTCGGTCAGGTTAGTTTTTAGCTGGACATTTACAAAAACACCGTTCCACACCATTTGGAGGGCTTCGCTAAAGACGGTTCCAATTTAAACCATTTAGATGGGTCATTCACAGGTGGGGCCGCACCAGCCGCGAACTCATCACCTACGAGCACTCCAATTCCCTAGGGCTACTGCGCCTACTCCTCCTTCTCAAAACGGGCCCCCGCCCAGAATTCCGCAGACTGACTTCTTCCTATACGGGTGGTTTTTGCTTTTAAGAAAGAGCATGATCTCTCCCGGAAGATCGTATTTCACTTTTTTGATCCAATATGCTGAATGGAAAACGAGGGATGTTGGATTTCCAAACTTTTCCCGGGACTACACCAATTCTCATTAGATTTTTGCATTGATGAAGGGTTTTGGAGAGATCTGCACCAAATGGAGTGGAACGGCGTCCTCGTGAATGTCCCGCTTTAGATAGAGAACCCGAAATCCACAAAGTGGTAGCTGATTGCATAATTTGTGTCTAATTTTAACTTGCAACATATCAGTTGAAGATTTATTATTTATTTAGATTGTTTTCAAATCCTGTGGGAACAATGGAGACATTGAATTTAGCGACACAATATTAAATCTTTTAGCATTTTCAATTACTTGTCTGTACGGTTTAGCAATAGATCATTAACCACCTCCGCTCCCAAAAAGGTGGGGGGGGGGGACATTAAACTGATATAGGCACCACATTTTAATTATATTGAAAGTAAATCATCTGACCAAGTATTGACATCTGCTTATAGGGCAGCTAATATCATTTTCATGCATTCTGCTTTTGAAAAGAAACCTGTTTTCCACTTGAATATCATGGCTAGCTCAATTTAGAGAAAACTGTAGGCTGGTTCACTCTTTGTTTCGATGTTTTAATTACGGACCCGTATAAAGAGGCATCCAACATTACATGGCACTTGAACTTGTAGATAGATCTTGACAATCATTTAACATGGAACCAGGTTAATTTTATGTAAATATGTTCTAGATGTAAAAACTCTTTTACATGCTATTTTTTTAAAATTCCGGAAATGGAGAAATCATAAAATGTCAAAGTTATTGAAATCTAGTATAAACATATTTTTCTCACTACCAATAATCTCAAAACAGTCATGTCTTTTGAAAATGTGGTCATTTATGATTTCAAAAAGTTATTTTACAATTTAAGCAAAGAAAGTGTATGAATGCTGTAGATACGTTTTATTAAATTAATATAAAAAGAAACGACTAGAGACAACTCATCCCGACTATATTCTTGAAATTTTCCAAATTAAATTTCAAACAAATTAACATACGGTTTTTATTAAGACAAATAAATAGCATCCTAAGAACTATTGTGTATATATTTATAATTTTGAAAAAAAATCTAGCTTTTCCTTTTTCTAAATAAAAGTATTTTCTTTGCACGAAGTTTTATTACTGTTGTTGTTGATGATGATGATCCCCGAAGATCAGCAGAGCTATATCAGGTCCATGAGCCTGTGTACCCTAAAGAAATCCAAAGTCAATAGAGGATTAGAAAACAAGAGCCTGTTTGGAAAGCCCCAGGCATGCAAGAATATGATCAGGTGTGGCCTGTTCTGCTGTGCATTTTGGGCAGATCTCAAAACACTTAGAATTATCAGAGAAAGTCAAACTTCTGATATGCCCACTAAGGAAGCGAGTAAGAGTTGTTTGGTCGCGTCTGTTGCAGTCAATTGATAGGCAGCTACTTGGTCGAGAACCTTGATACCAGTGATGCACCGGTGGAATGAGTCAGATAGTTCTATTACTGCTTTTAGATCTAGAGAACAGCTCCAAGTAGGTGAGAGGTGCAGAAGACACTGAAGCATCATCAGCACATGCTTTAGCAAGTGCATCCGCAATCTCGTTACCTTGGATGTTGACATGAGAAGGAATCCATTGCAGGTGAATCCGGCAAGATACTGAGAGACTTTTAAGTCTGTTAAGAATATTCATTCCTATATTATCTCTTATTCTATGCCAATTGGCCAAATGTTGGATAGAACTTCTGCTATCTGTTAGTATCCAAATTTCATTACTGCAAGAGAAGGATGAGAGTGAGTCGAGGCCTTCATCTAGACAGAGCAGAAATCGGGATTCCTCCTCTGAATTTTTAACTCTTGATTATGTGTTTTAATAATTATAGTTTTATTACTTCATTCTAAAACTATAATTTAATGAAGCTCTGGAATAAGGCATTTAAATCTATTTCAATATGATTATTACACACGGAGAGGAATGCCTAACATGCATTTTAAATAACTAACATTTTTTATCATAAATATTCCATATATATAAAGAGAACACTTGAAGAGTAAAATTGTCTGGAAGCGATATAATAGAAATGAAACCGCTTCAAATATTAAACAAAGTATTCAAAGAACTGCTAATCACAAGGTAAGATATTTTTAATCGATTTAAAATTCTTCCGTTATTATTTAACGATAATTTTTTTATCAATGTGTGTTCAAGTCTGCTGTCAAATTTTTATCATGTGTCATATTGTCACGTGATGCTGTTTTGGATAGAAAATTGGTGGCATCTACAAAGATGTGTACTGTTCGCTTCAAAAAACCGAGACTAACATTTTTAGACGATTTTACTACGGAAAGGTGTGACAGGTAATGAGAAAGATGAGCGCTTTTCCGGCGCTCTTTGTTAGTTCATGCCCTTCGTCCGATTAGGCGTGTTTTTTACGGTAAATTAGTAAATGAGGATAAAATGTTTCTATGTACTTCTAAATAAAATATGAATACAGCCCAATCCATTTCTCACTTCATTCCTATTTTGTTGAAATAAATTCCGCCAGACGCCTGCGCAAAAGCACAGATGGTTTCCGTATCTGAGAATGATCAGTAACTACGAAGATGTAATTAAAGATGTGCAATATTTTTTTAGCAAGTAGTACTTCGCAATGCCCAGTAGCGTTGCGACGGTGATTACTGGGGCATAGTATTATTTTCTCTCCCCCTTTATCATAGCATGGCTTTAAAAAGTGACATATAGTACAACTCCAATTACAGTACTCCGGTGCACTGTGCACTTATTTTCTTTGTTAAAGGGTAAGATTAAATTTTTAGGTCGCGCTATCAACTTTCAGCTAGCCATAGCCCAGCGCGATTATTCTTGTGCAGTAAGGGAAAGGAGGGTAAGAGCACGCACCTAGTGGAATTTTCGTTATAAAAATGAGAATTGAAAACTTAGAGCCTCGAAAATATACTGAATCATAGTTTATTAACTTAGAAAGAAGGGTACAAAAATGAAAATTTTAGCTTTAAAAATATATATATATATTACGAAACGCAAGGGAAAAAAAATGCCAAATTCGGCAGGACGTGAGGCTAATAGTACGGCACTAGGGCGAGCCGAAAAAGTCGAAGTTTCTTAGATCTTTTTGCGGTAGTGCGGAAAAGTTGCGAACTCCTATCATTAAAAAGTGTGTCAAATCTTATAACTCTGATCTTCTGTCGCTTCAATGGGCAGAAAGTTGTGAAAATTGGACTAAAAATGGTTAAAATTCAAAAATTAATAAAAAATCTCAGATTTCGTTGATCGGTTTGCGGTAGTGCTTAAAAGTTACTATTTATTAACAACAACACCTTTACAAAATTTCAGCATTATACATTTATATTTTCTGTCACCCAACGGCGCTGAATATTGGAAATTAAAGGCGAATTTTTAAATAAATACACGTTTTACTTATATCATTATAATGCGAATAGAAACGTGATTAAACCTCTGAAACATACAAAATTACAAACGCACTATTTTTCGTAATAAAAAAGCCTAAAAAAATAGCCTAATTCAAATATTTCCGAAATTAAGAAATCATAATTTTTAATATTAAAAAATAGTAAAAAATCATAAAATTTAAACCCATAATTCATAAAATATTGTTCCCAATCTCATTTTTTATAATAATAATAATAATGATAAAATAAAATGCAAAGTTTTGTTCGAATGGCTGCTTCAAATTACAGAGCGGATAAGAGTACGCATATCTCTGTGCGTACTCTTAGCCGCCGATGTATTGCTTCTCTAAATCGTCCATAGATGACCACAGCATTCACTAAAGTTTAATTCTAATGTGGCCTCGTTGTTCGGAAGGGAACAAACCTCATAATGATATTTACTTTGAAAGCAATCATTAGTCCTTTATTTACAAAAAAATTAAGATTTCTTCAACGAAAAATTACATGCTAACATAACGAAATCATATCTTACCTGATAAATAAAAGACGGCAAGGATGAAAATAATAATGGCGGTCCCTTGAGAGAGCTGAAAACACGTGTATTGATATGATCAAATTCGCTTCTGCTTGCACTGTTGCCAACAGAGAAAAAATCCATGCGTATTCTTACTCGACTGCGTACTCTTACCCCCACTTCCCTTACTGTTCAGCAACGGATTCCGAGACTACCACTTTTGGACGTTTTTACACCGGAAAGGGGTGTCAGGCAATGAGTCGTATGGGCGCATTTCCGAAGTTCGTTGTTAGATCACACTCAGTAAAATGTAAACATCACCTTTTCATTCTTCACTTTCCCCCTATTTTGATGAAAATAACTCCGCCCGGCGCATGCGCAAAAGCGCGGAGGGTTTCCGAATCCGTTGCTAAACAATACAGTACCTGTTTTCTGATTTGCGATTTCAGAGGCATTTCGGATAATCCAAGTTCGGTTAACGGGGGTTTTACTGTATCTGAATTAAACGAGGATCGGGCCTATTCCTATATGCCAAAATTCGGATGATTGGGATAAGATAGGAAGTTAAGTGAAAAAAGCTGTCAGACATAGAAGAAATAACTTGAATTGAAGTTAATGTAAACAAAACAAATGTGTCAAACATAACTAAAGAAAACTGTAAATATTGTAAAAATTTACATAAAAAAACATAAATTAAATTATGTATGAAGGTTCATTAAATATGTCCATGTGTATTGAAAATACATATGAATAATATAATATGTTATGTACTATTTTAGTTACTAAAAATAACCTCATTCGGTTTGGAAAAGACAAGTCAGTGACCGCGTTCCCGCTATTATTTTTCCAATGTTGACTTTTTTTCCCCCCCAAAGGTTTCCGATAATTGGAGATTCGTATAGTGGAGTTCTCTGTGCCAATGCTTTGTTTCTATGGCGCCCGAAACCTCTATACCCTCAGAGACGTACCTACATAAAATAAAGTCCAGGGCAAATAACAAAGCAGCGTCCTTCCTCCGTTAATGTTTTAAAACTGTAATCCGTATATTTTCCTCTGTGAAACATTATACCAGAGAGCGCAAAAATTGAAATTGCAATTAAAACTAAATAATAATAAATAAAACATTTGTGAACTAATATGGTTTCATGTTACGAACCAGCTGTTTCATTTTGAGAAAGCTGGTTTCAGTTTGCTCCCAACAGGTAAAATGGGCTGCCTCCTTTATACTCTCCCACGCTTGATTCAAACCATTTTAATTTTTAAGAGTCTGGGAAATAAAAGTTTAAAAGAACGCACTGAAACCTTGAAACGAACTTTTCTCTTAAATGCAACTAATTTATTTCCTGATATTCGCACCCAGGCCACTTGCCCTACCTGCCCCACCATAGTTACGCCACTGTATACCCTCCCAACCCCACT
The DNA here is from genome assembly GCA_013235015.1 of Araneus ventricosus. Lineage (NCBI taxonomy): Eukaryota > Metazoa > Arthropoda > Arachnida > Araneae > Araneidae > Araneus > Araneus ventricosus. The sequence continues at coordinate 17,052 of BGPR01014125.1, read as the reverse complement.
ATGTCAGTGATTAAATTACTTTGCATTTAATGCATTTTGAATTGAGTCTTGTGTTATAGAAACAGAGGGAAGGAGACACAAACGAGGCATTTGCAGTCTTTTATAATTTTTTAAAGCGTTGTAACGAATTATTTTCAGACTGCAGTCTTATATTTCAAATAGTGAGCTAAGACGGCTTTACCAGTGTTTTGATGTATTTTTCTCGAGGCACAGACTGCACGTAATGTAAATGTTTGTGATTGATTATTTTAAAAAAACGCTTAAAAGTTAGTTCTTCAAATTGCTTGTACGATGAAACAACTTCATTTTGTTAACAGCTGATAAATTTATTTTTGATATAAAATTGGCTATTTCTGAGTCTGACGTTACAGTGTGTATGAAAATAATTTTACTGAATGTAAAACATGAAAATTAATGTTTTATTCTTCAATAACAATCCCTTTAAAATATGTTTAATTCGTAAAGAAAGGTAGTAAAAAAAAAAAAATTATTGAAACTGTGAATCTGTTTTTCTTTATTGATCTTTTTAAATGTAACCTTATTTGGAAAGAAAAGCTAACTAAATTTTTAAAAATAGAATAATGAAACCTAGTTGATTTATTTCAACATTCAGTTAACAGTTAATGCGTTTATGATCAATTCATTTCTAAACTCTTAAGCAGTGGTGTAGTAGCAAAATAAGCAGTGCCGGAACGCTCCAACTTGGGTAACAAAAAATTGCGCTGTTTCAAGGACGCATTGACAATTTTTTCTTGTTTATTTCTCGTGGGAAAAAAAGCAGTGCCGGAACGGTGTTCCGATGTGCTCCGGCTCCACTATATCCCTGCTCTTAGGATTGTTATTCCAAATAAGAAAATTGTGATTAATTTTTATTTCAAGCAAGACAATTATCGATACAAAAATAATTTTACTGAACTCAAAAATGCATAACTCAATACTTTATTTTGGAACCACGTTTGTTTTGAAAATGTTGAATCAGAAAAAAAAAGGAAAGAGATGAAACTGAAAGTAATTGAAGATAAGAATATTATATAAATTATTTATTTATCTTTTTAAATCTATTCGAATTTCAAAAGAAAAACTAATCAATTAAATATAAATCAGATACATTTCATTAATCTATTAATTGAACATTTCAAAAATTAAAACTCTCATGATCGATTTTTATCTGATCTCTTAAAATTTTTATTTCAAATAATATCAAAAACTAAATAAACTTTGATTGCTATTGTATTTTATATATGTTATTCGCAATATGAACAAAAAAATAAAGTGTTTTGGAAGTACCAAAATTTGTTTTACTTTTTTTTTCTAAAAAATTCAACAACGCAAAAGTTCAAAGTTTAATTCCTTAAAAAATGTTTTACAACATGAAAATAAACAAAGCATTTTAGTATGTTTGTCGCCGCCCCCTCAACATAGGAGAGTCTGAAACGAAAGTAAAGAAATCAGATAGAAAAAGAGAGGTAGAAAAAAAGTAGCTACAGAAGAATGCTTTTATGTCGTTCTCTTCCCAGGAGAGGGCGCTGTCTTCTGTATCTTCGTTTCCATGACAACCATTCGTGGCTCATGAAAGTGACGTCAACGCCCGAAGTCTCCGCCTTCACATCACTGCACGCCCCAAAAATTCTACAAGGAAAAAAAGTAAATAAAGAGGAAGGAAGTAAAAAAACACATTTTCGATTTCTTTTGCTTTGTTTCAAACGCTCTGAAAAACATCAAATTTTTTTAAAGAAAATAACGTGTTCTTGTTTTTAAGGCTGTTATAAATAAAAAGGAGAAAAAAGCTAAAGAAATGATCTTTTCACAAATGTACTTAGTAGTCAATTTCTTATGTTGGATCAAACTGAAGACCAAGGGAAAAAAATTCTTTTGTATTTTTATTTTTAATAACCTTTTTTTGGAATTCAATAAAAAAAATGATTGACATATAATATTGAATAAAAAATGTTATTAAATATCTTTAATATTCCAAGTACTTGGATCTAATTACACTAATTATAAATTTTAATAAAAAGGAGTAGATTTAATTTGATTGAATTTGACTTGACTCTACATTGCAGATTTTATTATTTTTAAGTTATGAAAATCTGTTAATGTAAGGAATATAGGAATTAATTTTGAAGCTAAAGTTTTAATTAATCAATTAATTAAAAACTAATTGTTTAACTAAACTTCCTTTAGAAAAAATTTCTATTTCAAGTTAAAAAATGTAATAAGTAAATTATTTTATTAATTAATAATTAAACCATTAAAAATTAAAATGCTAAAAGTACAAAATTTGAAATGAAGCAAATTTGCACCACTGCTCACAGTTGATTTAATTTCCATGATCCTGTTCAAAACGGAACGGTATTTTGAGTTTGATACAGTTTAAAAATCATAATGATTTCTTATACCGAACACAAAATAAATACATAAATAAATAAATAAAATAAAAAGCAACAATGTAAAACTCAGTTCATGAATCTTAAAATTTTCAAACAACATTAGAACGTCGATTATCCGAACTGACTGGGACCGTAATCACCTCGTATAATCGAAAATTCGGTTAATAGAGACTAAATCTTAAATCATGACTAGTTTTCTTTCGATAAGGTCTTTCAAACTTCAAAATTTGATTTATTTGAAATTATAAGAATAAGTGCAAGTATTAACATTTTAACAAACTCTTTTATTAGTCATCAGATTTCCTGCAAGTACTTTTTTTAAACATAATTTAGAATTGATAAGAGGATTTGCAAATGTTACTGATTTTCGCTGCTTCCTTTGCATTTCCCCAATGATTCTTTAAAGTTGTCTTTAAAATGATATTTCCCCATCTGAAAAATGCGAAACTTTCCGACATATCACAATGCCTTTTTTTCAGGAAATTGCATAGAATTTTCTCACATTGCTATTGAAATGCTTAAGAATGGAACTGTTTTACCCCCTCTAAATAACATCTTGAGTTATAAGTCATTCCGATTCCTTACCCTCACCTTTCCTCAGTGAACAACGTACCCTAAGGCCCGGTACACACTAGCCGACTTGTGTCGTTGAGCAGTAAAGTATAACAATAATAACCCTCGTGCCCCCTTTGTTGCTCCACAGGCGGAATGAGTGTTACTACTGTTATATTTTACTGCTCAACAACACAAATCGGCTGGTGTGCACCGGGCCTTACTCTCTCCCCCCACTTACCTATTACAGCCGTGTTTATGGCCTCTGGCAATCCAAATGGAGTGATGGATATTAGGGATGGTTGGATATGCGAATTCCGCTCCACACCGTTCAAATTCTGACAGGTTTTACACATTGACTACCGGATTTTGGCTTGGTGCGATCGCATTTGCGCGGCATGGAGCGGTTGTGTATGTCCAGCCTCAGGCTGGACTCTTATGACTCTATGAGAACGAAATTAATGTGTGGTCAGCTGTAACAGGTAGAGACATCTTTGGGCCCATTGTTGGAGGGGATACAGTTAATTCAAATCATTACCAGGGGCGGCTCGTGCATAAAGGCTGCGGAACCGCAGCACCCCATCTTTTTTCAGTGTATAAATTTAATCACTTATTTATTTAGTTTTGCATGCAATATCCGAATCCATCTATGAAACTAACCTTCGACGCTTTCAGCTGAGCCTAAAAGCTGGGAAAAAACCAAGGTTATTTCAGATGAATTTTCCCTATCTGCTGAAAGCTTTCTCCCCTTTGGGAACTTTAAAATCCCTTTGTACCGATTGCTTCTAATTGGGCATGCGCATTTGCAGTGTGATATCAAACCTTCTTTTTTTTTTCTCAGTAAGGAATTTAACTAACAAGGGAACTGTAATCCCCTTAGCACCCTAGAGAGAGGGAAAATGTGTGTAAAGCGTTTCTTCCGCGAAGTCAAAACTTGAAAATGAATATGGAAGTGCAGAAATAATTGATGGTAAATGAAAAGATTAATTTTTAAAATATTGTATTGTCAAAGAAAAAGTTATTGATCTTTTCGCTCGAAATAAAAACAGAAGAGTAGATTTCATATTTTACCAGCTTTTCTAAATATCGTTAAATAATACTATCTTTTACACTTTAGTTATACTATAAAATCTTTCGTGTAAATAAAGATCTATAATTTCACGACATGCGTGTTTATTTTTACTTTACACATCATGAATCTCTGTAATATTCAGCCGCTGTTATATAAATCCTTATAAACGAAAGATAAAAATAATTGTGAAAATATATTTTAAAGATAAATTTTTAATTAGCATTAAATGAAAAAACAGTTATTTCTAAATTAAAATTTCTTTAATGAAAATCATCTTTATCAAGTAAAAATCTGATAATTTTCATTTATGATTTATTAACTTATTTAAAATTAACTTTAAAAAGAGCAAATAATGCAGAAATCATCATAGATGAAAGACAGTAAGTTACGGCACCCCACATTGATAATCCACGAGCCACCACTGATCATTACGTTAAAATCTTGCACGATTGTGCCGCCGGAACGACCTGGTTTATGCAAGTCCTTATCAGACCTCAATGGACATGTCAGGTTTCACTTTTCTAGAGGAGACATTCGATAGGCATGTCACTGTAATGGGCTACACACTAGCCACTGGCAACAATAGTGGTCGCTGTATTCTCCAGATCTTGATCTGCGTGATTTCTTCCTTTTGGTTTACTTGAATGGTACTGTTGGAGTACATCAACAAAAGCTCACGATATTTACAGAACTGGAGCAAATCATTTGTCATGAACCAGTTGTTGGATGATCCTGCTTTTTTCATACTACATTCGAGCCTTGTCATTGCTGTGGATAGTGGATATTTCGAAAAAAATGTTGTACGATTTCCAACACTTATCTAAGTATTGATAGTTTCTGAAACTGGAACACTGCCTGTCGAGGTATTTGGCTGTAACACAAGGAAGTATGGTAGCTAAAATTCCTGATTTCACTCATTTATCTCCTGCAAGAATAATTTACAATTTGTTCAATGTTGCATTTTAAAAACCGTCGGTCCCTTTCTGGACACCTTTTATATGCTTTACAATATATCTTGAAATCTCATCAGTGTATAAAATCTAGCGGGGGGGGGGTGGAGACTGCAGCCCCACCTCCAGATTTAAACCAAAATTCTTGATTTTTTTACGAATCACTACACCTGTTTGTTCTTAATTTCTTTTAAAAAAAATAAAACGTGGCATCATTGCTTTCTGCCTTGGACAGGCTCGAAAATTTTCCCATTTTGTAGTCATTCCACTCGTACTTGTAGCGTTAACGCGGTCGAAAATATTTTTTGGCTGGTTATTTTACTGTGTTTTTCTTAAATTATTGAAAGTATTGTAGTGTCCTTAGTGATTCTTATTGTCAGATGAGGAAAGCCCCCCCCCCCTCAACCAAAATCCTGCATTCTCCACTGGATGTCATTAATTACTGTAACTACGTATTAATTATATAAGACTTGTTCACCCTGTGAATCATATTCTTTTCTTTTGAATTCAGGGTGCATGCAATCTAAAGTGGAGTTTTCAAGAAGAGTCCTTTATATATTATTATTATATTATGCCTCAGTATAAAAGTTCAAATCCTTAGTATGACTCTCTCTCTAAGTTGATATAATATTCTTGCCTAACTGAAGGCAGTTCCCTGGCAGTTAAATTCAGTTTTAATTCAGAATTTAAATGCTAATACGTCGCTGAATTTAGTTTTTTAAAAGGCTAATTGAGTTTATTTGTGCTTTTCAATTCATAAATCAGACATTTTTATGACATAATCCTTGACATTATAAAATTATATTATAGATGATATTATTACATTATGACATTTTCTTAATATAAACAAGAAATTAAATAAATGAGATTTTAGCTTTGACCATTCATTACTTATCCCCAATTTGTTTTAAAGCTATTAGATTATAATATTTAGATTATTATTATATTATATGCAAGGTGTTTTCTCTAAACGTGGACCAATAGCTTATTTCTAAACCATTAAGAGATGGGCACATTCATCCAATTGGAAAAATAGTTTAAATGAAGTTAAGATTTATTTTTTATGTTGGAGTCAATAAATATACTACTGAAAAAGTTAAGAAAATCTAAATTTTTATACAGTCCCCCGGTCCTATCATTAGAATAAGTCAAATAACCTTGACACAAGTATATTTTAAACAAAAAAAAAGGCCCATTCTTCTGCAACGAAAACTGACCGAGTTCTAAAGCTTTGAATTTAATTTTATATTTCTAGGCCATTTTGGATAATTTCAACGGCCAGAAGGCAATGGACGTCACTTCCTGGTCCAGAAAGCAAATTATGGCGGTTATTTCAGTTATTCTTGCAGGAGATTAATGTGCGAGATCATAAATTTTTGCTGCCACACTCCGATATATCAAAATTTCTACCAATTACACTACCAATGTATCAAAATTAACAGAGCTGATTTTCAATTCAATGTAGATTCGAATTCGAGGCTCGATCATAACAGCTCCAAAGATATGGTTGCATCTTTGAATTTTGCGATTTACTGCAACAATGTGTACAGTTATTTTAAATATCGTACTACGTGAAATCTATTGATGTCGTCAATTGTAGAGGTAGAAGTGTCAGATATACTGCAAAGTATTTTGAATTTGAAAACATTATATTTTACAATATATTGTCCATGCAATTACAATGAAAAAAAGCATTAAAGAATAAATAAATGCTTTACTCAATAACTGTAACATGCATATAACCGTTGATTTTATGGAAGAGATTTGTTGATATTTGTCGCATTTTATTATTCCAGGAACTAATGTATATATATATATATATATATATATATATATATATATATACGCTTGAAACAAAATAAATGAAATAATTTTCTAGATTGATTTCAGAATCTTCTATTCAGGAAAAATAAATGTACTGCTTTTTTCACACACAACCCCCCCCCCCCCCCCCAAAAAAACCCCGGACATATCATGTATATTAATGGAAAAAGATATAAACTAAGTAACTTAAAACAAAGCAAGAATTAATATCACAATGTATTTAGTAATTTAGACTTCGCTTCATATGTCTCTAAATTTTGATTAGTGACTTACTTTTGGAGGAATATTTATACAACTTCACTATATGTCATCTTCTAAGGAGGTGAAAAGGCATCTCTTCTTCAAGCAAAGGAAATAACTGAGATTTAAAAGTCATTGTTCTGCAAAATAAAAAAAGAACCTCATTTGCTTTTGTGTTACAAAGTCAATAAAAAATTACAAACATTTAATTTTTTTTTAAATATGTAATTTTCAGAATGTATTTAGAAATTTAGATTTTGTTTCATGGGTCTCTAAACTGCGATTATTGACTTACTTTTAGAGGAATTTTAACGTCTTCACTGTACTTTGTCAACTAAGGAGGTGAAAAGGCATCTTTCCTTCCAGCAATTACAATTTTATTATCAGTTCGTTTAACCATTCGCAGATGACAGTAGAATGATAGTGATACACCTACAGTTAAAATCATGCTACCAAATGCTGACATTACGACATGTTAGATATGGTAGCATTTAGTTGTATAATTTTCATGTATAATAACGAACAGAAAAAAAAAACCTTGACAACTGCATTCTAAAAATTTCGGAATTTTTAAAATATATTACAGACGTGATAGAATTATGCCATTTCCCACAGGACGAGCCAAGAGTATCATGTGGCCGACTAGTCAGAACAGGTTTCATATAGTTCAAATAGTACAGCTCATACGCTAATTAAAGGCATTCGAAATTTCCCGTCGCGGGGGAATCCAAAGTGTGGGTGCTCCATCACGATAAGGAGCCTGCTCATAGGTCACTTCTGATGTCAAAATACTTGTCAAAAATGTGCATTCCGTTACTTACACAACCAACTTATTCTCCTGATCTCGCCCCATTTGGCATTTTCCTCAAATGCAGAAGTCACTTAAGGAGTGGTCGATGGTTAAAAGTATCTCGAATTATAATATTTAGGTTACGGAACCAATTCCAAGCTACAGGTACCATCACCAGGAAGGCCATCTAAGGTCGCCCAAAAGCTACGGCACCTGCCGGATGATCGATACATGACATTAATACACGATGTCGAAGAGATCTAACGGCTGAAGAACTCTCTCGGGACCTCGCTGTTGCGATTGGAACAATAATTTTTAAAGGCGATTAGCTAAAAAGAGTCTTAACGCCTGGAAACTGGTGGCATGTGTTTTCCTCAGCATGTTGCAGAAGAGAGGAGGTGGAGCTAGGAACAACACTGTTGGTGTCATCACCACCCTTTTTATTAATGAATCGAGATTCAGTACGTAGAATGATCTTGGAAAAAGTACAGTAGTCGAATCGCTCCAGTAGTAGCATTTTACTTCCTTCCAAGTCAATGCTTCAATAACTGAATTTGTTAGTCTTGCTCCTACCAATGCAGCTAAAAGTTCCATACGTGGTACTGTACTACCTCTTAAGGGAGATATTCTAGATTTAGTAGCAAGAAGGGACAATTTAACAGAACCATCTTCTTCTAATCTCAAAAATACCACAGCAGCAAAAGCCTCTTTGCTTGCGTCACAAAAAGTATGAAGTGTGCATTTCTGCAAATTTTCTTCTGTAGCATTTATCAATCTGGAAATATGAATTTCTTCGAGGATCTTTAGATCTTGAAAACACTGTTAGAATTCCTTTCTCAGATTGCTCGTAATTTCCGTATCCCATCCTATGGACATTTTCCAGGCTTTTTGCAACATTAACTTGGAGTAAAGCATCACTGGGGTCTCCTTTTGTTAAACTAAAACCAGACATCGCCAAGGATATTCTTTCCTCTACTTCGTCCTTGAGGAGTAACATCAAATTCTCCAACCGTTCCTTTGCATCATTTGCCGAACTCGAAGCAGGACTTCTATTTCAAGCTTTTAGAAATTCCTCGTCAGAACATGATTCGACCATAGGATAGAGAATAGATGCGCATTTATCTGTTGTAACTCTCAGAGTTTCAAGAGCTCGCAAATAAAATTCCACTTTGTTGTAAAGGAATGTTTGCAATAATTTTTAGTTAGACTGAACAGAAATTATTAATTTCGACAATTCCTTGGCATAAACTTTCATCGAAAGGCCTTCTCTTCCAAAACGAGCCTTTAAACTGTCAATAGACTTTGCATAATTTTCTCCTGTTGGTGGGAAACTTTCCACTACCTCTCTTGCTCTTGAACCGACGACAGTGGCTTGAACCAAATATTGGAATTTGCTTTCAGGAGCAATATCATCATATTTGTCAATATGTTCAAATTGGCTCCAAAACGTTAACCAGTCTTTTAAATCATCGCCAAACTGTCGGAATTGTAGCTTAGGAAGAGTGAACTTTTTCTTACCATTGCTAATTTTGGGAATTTGTTGATAAATCACACCTTAGTTTTGATTTTGTATTCGCATTCTCGCCAATTCCAATTCACTATTAATTTTCAACTTTTCTAATTCAAATTCTTGCTGTTGTTTCAGCTTTTCCAACCCAAATTCTTGCTCTTGTTTTTTAATCATTTTTTTCAAGCTCTTTTTCTTCTTGCAATTTTCTGTCTGTTACAGCATTCTCCAAATTCCTTTAACAAAATCTGGATGACCTTTGTGCTCATTGCTGTTTAAAATTATCTCTTTCAGATAGCAGATTTTTGCCGTTGGAGGCACATTTTCGTCAATTTCTTTGGCTACAAGAATCAAATCCTCTTCTTTGCAGGACTGATAAAAACATATTGAGAATGCAGGATTATTTTAAAAAGTCCTGTCGTTGCGGACTCAAATGTTGGAGCATACCAAGATTTCACCGAAATCTCTGCTAAATTTAATGTTTCACCTTTTTCTAAAAAAAAATAAAACTGTTCAAGATGTTAATTCACAAGAGTTAAACCCTGCCTCGACAGAAAGTAGTTTCAATAAAAAATAAATATATCTTTTACAAAACTGAAAATAGACATTTATTTACAAAACGCATTATCCATAGATTTTTACATCGAAGCTCAAACTTGAATGGAGAATGCTAGGTTCACAATTTTTTAAACAAAAATATAAATACAGCAATGCGCGTTTTACCAGTACCGTCTGTTGTGTGAACCGAACACTTATAAAGGAAGGAATCATGTTGAACGGCAGAATATTGCCTTTGATGAGAGTTCTGTGATCGCACAACAGTATGGAGATGATGTTTCGAACCTTAAATGAAGAGTTTCTGTGATTCTATTAGCGTCGATTTCATTTTTATAGACACGACAACTTGGGGCAACACAGTTCAACGCGTGAATGTTTTTCTGAAGAAAGAGGGTTTTCGCCGAACAGATGGAGTAGCGGAGAGTAGCAAGGGGGGGGGAGGGGTAAAAATGCAACAGGCATCAGTCTTTGAGGGCGCCACGAAGTCAATAATTTATGGTTATCTTAGAAGACTACGAATTAAATTGGGAAGAGGACGAAAAACAAATACTATGCGCCAGGGATCCATTTACACGCGCTACACTACTGTAGCCGAATGGGATGGTCAGCCAAATAGTTAGAAAGTTACTACAAGCTTTGACCCCAAACTTCATTTTCATCATGAAGTCCCGCTGTAAGAATGGTACAGCTATATGGGTTAGCCAATTTCTTTATTAGCCGAACGATTCGGTGTCATTTTCTAGTCAGTAATCTTATCCAAATAGTTAAAAAAATTATTGCTTTTCACTATATGTCATTTTATTCTTAGCTTTCTAATAGAGTTGGACCAGTGTGTACTAAATTTCATTCCAATAAACCGATTATTATATGAGATACCACATGTTTCGTGTCTGTAACCTATCTTTTGGTCACCAGTGGTACCTGTTAGATAACAGAAGAGAATAATGCCCGTTTGTATACAAAAGGGTAAAAGGAAACGATTAATTTAAATATCATTGATAAATTTAAAACTAAAGGTAATGTTAAATACCTGTTCTTGGGGGAAAACTTTGTTATTTTATCCTTAACACATCACATTAGTTGAATTTCAGATTCCATTTTTTTTGCAAAATTTGTACCATAAAAAATATCGAAGTTTTCCATCGGAAATCTATTTTCCTTTCATTTAATGCACATTTCAAGTTTCCTATTATTAGAATTTTATTCTTCATTCTTTCCTCCTTTGCTTATATTTTATCGATTTCCTGCATTCCATATTTATTTTTCCGAATTTGTGTTTCATCAAGCAAAAATGGAATTCGTTCTAAAAATCATGACTAAAATCTAAATTCCAATTCCTTTTACCAAAAGCAATACTTAAAAAGGAACGTATGCAAAAATCCCCAAATCTTGCAGCAAAAGATTAAAATAGACGAAAGAGGAAAAAATTAAATGGTAATAGCCGCTAAATAATTCTCTTTCCCCGAGACATCCCCTTCCAATCGTTCGGCGATCAATAAGAACACGTGGAAATAGCCCCTTCCCCCATTTTCTTTTAAAATCTTCACAAATTTAACGTTTTCTTTGGTAAATTAATAAGAGCCTAGTAGGTCGGCGGGACTATTAATCAATCTGGTTAATCGGGCGGACTTCGCCATTCCGTTTTCTCCAAAAACCGATCAACATCTTCCAACTTTTTTTCCTCGTTTCTCTCCCTTTTTTTTACATTAATTTCGCTCGCTTTTGCTGCAGTTCGGGTGAAGGAGTGTACTCCTTTTCATTAAAGAAACTCATTAATTTGCATCTTTCGCTCTTTTCGGAAGCAAAAACGCATTTCTCGCCGTGAGTGGGAAAAGCGAAAATCAATTTCGAGGAAATGGTGTGGTGAGGCTCGGAGAGATATTTTTGCCTCCCAAAAAGAAACGGGTTTCTGGGAAAAGTAAAGTAAACAAATGCCATTGTGTACCATAAGCCTTATTCATCAAAACGAAATTTGGTGTTTACATTCGGAAGAGAGGGGCTTCTGATGTTAAAAGTCTCCTGCTTTCGCTCGTTGTTTTGTGGAGTGATGAGGAAATTATTAATTAAATGGAATCGGGGGTGAATATTTTGGCGAAATGGAATTAAAACGGACATAATGGCTCTCTTTTTAACAATCAGGTATAGAACAAACAGCCGAACATTTCAGAGTATATAAAATTAAAGAAAAAACCATCTATTTCTAATCGAAATCATTTGTTTTGTATTAAGAAAGTGGTTTTGAGGAAGGTTTAATGTGTTTTCAAATGAAAAAAACCAGATAAATAAATAACTTTTCTAAAGATATAAATAAAAAAAGGTAAAAACAATCTTTGTGCCCCCCCCCCATATTAACCCTCTGACTGCCGAATTTTTAAAAGTCGCTAATTAGATGTAACGTTCGCAAACGTGTTCAAATATGTTTGAACTAAGAGAATTGTTATTTATGTGCAAGGCTTTATTAGTATAATACGATTCAACGTTGTAATACTTTCTAAATAGACACATTAACTTGCGGAAATCGTAGGATGCAGCAGAAAATAGACATCCTACCCACGGAAATCGAGGGATAAACAGTCAGTGGGTTAAGCCGCAACAAAGTTAATTAGGTAACTATTTTTCTCGTTCACTCCTAACCAATAAAGAAATTCACTTATTACTGATTTTTCTCTCCGTTATAATAAGAAATTTTGAATAACAGCGAAGAGTTCACCCCAAACTAAATTACTCGAAACTTAGATAAAGTTCGTCTCTAAATTCATACAGGTTAGTGGCAGTGGCAGAGACTGGGTGGAAAAAGTGAGAGGGCCTAAAACTTATAGACATCTAAAAGACACGGGAGTATAGGGGGTAGACAACAAAATTTAAAAAAATTAGATAAAAAATCAGTTGGTTTTCCCAAACACTCTTGCTTTTTTGTAATTACTAATTTTAGGCAGATAAAACGAAATAAAAATTTAATTTTTTCCTAAAAAAGTAGGGGGTGGCTGCCCCCTCGCCCCTCCCGACTCGCCGCCACTAGTTAGTTAGTGGCAGACTGTTCAGAGAAGAACCTGGAATCTTTCTTGAGTCGTTTCATCTGACAGTCATCTTAGAACAAAAGAAACATATTACCTCACTTTTCCTCCCCATGATTATGCCCAAATAGTACAAGTAGCAAATGAATTTTGTTTTCTATTATCTACTTGTAATATTCTAATCTAATGACATGGCAAATTTTCATGAAAGCTTAAATGATATTCGCTTTTTCTAACAAATATTTTTACGAAAATTCGTCCGGTGAATGTAAGGTTAAAATAGTCCGACAATCAGCATAATGGAGAACGGCGCTTTAATCCAGAAATATTTTAGAAAACACGAAGTTCAGATGACAAGAGACACAGCGCTTGTACAAATTAGCAGCACAGACAGCAACTCACTATTAAAAACAGTAACAGCACTTTGAATACTACTCGGAGTCTTTCAGCTTACCAGCTCGCACTGCGGACAAAACTCTAAAGAGATTCAAGACGTTCAAGCACATTCCAAAGACGTTCGCACTCCAAAGAAGTTCAGTCATCTCAACACCTCCAGGTTTTTATACTTTTTCTGACAGGATGTGATGCCACATGGAATCATGTAGAACATTCTCTATATCTCTATTCCTAATCGAGATAGGACCAAAATTCTAGCATTTTCGAGGAGTTTCATTTCGTCACCAAAGTTGCTAAATTTTTCGCCAAGTCGCCGAAATGGTCGCCAATGTCGGGGTCATTGCCTTGACCTCCCCCAATAACTAATAGAAGAACGTCTGTAAATGTCTCTTTCCTACTATATAACTAGCATTGCTGGGAAGCGACATTACAAGTTAGCAACAAAAGAAAAAAGTGTGCAAAAAATAAAGTAGTATATGTATAGTTCTGATTCAAAAAATTAGAAGCGAAATCCAAAACTTCTCTGGTGTGCTTGGTGGCATCTCTCATTGCATAGCAGAGTAGAAAAATATTAATTTTCATCTAAGAGTAAGCTGCCAAACCAGCAACTAGTTGCTGTTAAGTCACTGTATTTAGAAACCCAGACTACTGCTTCATTTTGCACAATTTAGGAATTAAGGAAACATACGATTAAACAAGTGACTGATACATAAAACTGAGTATATCTTTGATTTAAAAGAAAAAAATGATAACAAATAGAAGGCCCCGGCTTAATGGGAACTTAGAATCCATGATGACAGACATTGGCTGCATAGTTCATGACGTCTTGCAGACGAACTAAATGATAAAGAATAAATTGAAATAGGAATTAATATTCATCGTCCAAAAGATTGCCGACTCGACTTTTAAAATCTACAAAATTCAGAAGAAATCAGCACACACCTGAATTTTGCTCTTTTGAGAATGGAACTTCTAGTAAGAGTTTTTAAATACTTAATACACTGCAGTTTATACGCGAATGGCTTTTATTGTGGTTTCTTTTTTTACTATGGTCTGAAAAGATTTTATCATACCATGTTTAAAGTATGTAATTTTATAATTCAATTTTATTTCTGTATAAAACACTGACTCGGCTTATACCATCGTTTGTCACCCAAATTTTGAGCTATTAAACCATAATAAACCAATTTAAAATCAATCTCGGATGAATTGAAATCATTTTGTAAGATTTTATTAGTTGAACATTTCAGATTACAGTTCCCAGCCCTTTACAGGGCCCTAACTTTCCAGCCATGAAAAAACTATGTACTTAACAGTAAGGCCAGAGTCAGTGTCAACTTCCGCTTTTTGCCGATCTCTAGTTAATGCACTATTAAAAAGTCTAATGATAATTGAAAGTTATTTTGTATAGAATAAACAGCACTACAATGTAGCAGTCTATTCAGTGGCGTAACTGCAAGGTGCCAGGACTGGCAGAATGGCAGAGGCTTACGATCTGAATGGGCCCTACTAGAGGTAGCATAAAGAGTAAATGAGCATCTCTAAAAGTGAAGTATTTCTATAATTAGTGATAGTAATGAATTTAATTTTCTAAGGGCTCCTTCCTAAACATTTTCCCAGAGCCCAATATTGTCTAGTAATGCCACTGAGTGTATTATATCATCTTCATCATTCAGGCGTTGACTTCATAATCACATAATTGAGCATTCAAAAAAATGAAATATTTTTATAATTAGTGATGGCGATGAATTTGATTTTTTGTCTCCTTCCCACACATTTTGCCGGGGTCCCATACGTTACAGTCTAGTAATGCCACTGAGTGTATTATATTATCATCGTCATCATTCAAACATCATTTCATAATCACATAATTGAGCATATCAAAAAGTGAAGTATTTTTATATTTAGTTGAAGGGGATGATATAATTTTCTAAGGGCTCCTTCCTAAACATTTGCCCTATACTGTCTAGTAATACCTTGTCTGTGGACTCGGAGGTGTGCCTTAGTGGTAATGTCAAGTAATGCCACTGAGTGTATTATATCATTTTCATCATTCAAGCATTGGTTTCATAATCACATAATTGAGTATCTCAGAAAACGAAGTATTTTTTATAATTAATGAAGGGTATGAATTTAATTTTCTAAGGTCTCCTTTCCACACATTTTCCCAGGGCCCTATTGTACTGTCTAGTAATGCCACTGAGTGTATTATATCATCTTAATCATTTAAGCATTGACTTCGTAATCACACGATTGAGCATCTCAAAAAATGAAGCATTTTTATAATTAGTGATGGTGATGAATGTTCTTTTCTAAGGGCTCTTTCCTAAGCATTTGCACCGAGCCCCTTACTTTCTAATATAGCCTATTGCTACTGAATGTATTATATCATCTTCATCATTAAAGCATTGATTTCATAATCATACTTTGCGAATGTCCTACATTGAGTTTATAAATCTTAATGAACGAGGGTTTTTTTCTGCTGTTAGTGGTAGTGTTTAGTGGAATAGCTATAAGGTAGCACGATTGGCAAAATTCTAGAGGCATACGATTTGAGTGGGCCCTGACTCGAGGTATCATAAAGAGTAATTGAGCATCTCAAAATATGAAATATTTTTATAATTAATGGCAGCTTAATAATTGATGAATTTAATTTTCTAAAGGCTCCTTCCAAAACATTTTCCCGGGACCCCATACTGTCTAGCAATGCCACTGAGTGTATTATATCATCGTCGTCTTTAAAGCATTGGTTTTATAATCATTTGTTATAAATGTCTTTCAATGAGTTCATAAAGCTTAATAAACTAGATTTTTTGCTGTTAAAGTCTAATCTAACCGTTGGTCTGATATACTGGGACGCCCAACCCTTCCCAAGCTCACAAAAAGCTTTACCGACTGCTCGAACAATGCGCTATCTGCCAAAACCCTTCCGTTCTCCAGCACCATAATTAAGGCTAAAAACCGTTTACAGGATTCAGATTGTTGTTTAGCGGAAGGGACAAAGATCTGGAACAGCTCTCCAAACTTCGTTTGCATGTCAGCACCCACCAAATCCTCCACCCAAACTAGAAAGCCCTTTTCAGCGGGGCTGTCCCGAGCTGTTGCGCCCTGACAACCTGCTGAGCCGTCCTTTGCATCGATCCTGGGGCTTATCAAGCTGACTGAATCCAATCATTACCGTCATTAGAGCGAGGAGACAGTGGGGCTGTAAAGCCTGTGATGTTCCTCTGGCAGTGGCACTGCCGAGATAAGCCCCGTCATCCGTGCATGAAAGTAGGGGCCTTTTCCAAATTAAAACGCGAATGTCTCTGTGCCGGGGCGGCGCAGAGATGGATTTTGCTCAGAATACTTCAGCAAAGTATGGAAATTGATCTGATGAACGAAAATTACGGTTTTAACTATGTTTAATTTGAATGCTGCCTGGCCGAGGGGGTGAAACCTTTGTTCTCTTCCTTCCACTTACCTCCAAACGAAGTAAAATGAAAAGTTTGTGATGGTTAAAAAAGGGTTTTAGTGACTGACATTTTTGAAGAGTAAAAGGATTGGCTTGAAGTGAATTTATAAAGTCAGTCATTTGATAGATGGCAGATTTCTGCTCCTCAGTATGCTCCTAATGCACGTGATCATGGTGAATCTGCATTTGAAAATAAACTTGCCTGGTAGAAATATGATCCACTGAAAGTTTGCTAGAATTAGTTTTATGATATGCCATTTTTTTTCCTCCAGTAAAACGAGCAATACGTAACCAACGAAGCACAG
>BGPR01014124.1:22117-40009 GCA_013235015.1 Araneus ventricosus | reverse complement strand
TGTATCTGCGGCATTAGGCAGAAAACGACGGTAAAAATTAAGCATAGCCAAGAAGCGCTTAAGTTCAGCAATATTTTGAGGTTTAGGAAATTGAGAAATAGCCTGAACTTTCTCTGGTAAAGGTTTGACACCTTCGGATGTGATCAGACATCCCAAAAACTTTACTGAGATTTTCCAAGAACACATTTCAAAGGGTTGAGTTTTAAACCATGTTGAGACAATAGCTCAAATACTTGCTTCAAATGCTGTTTGTGTTCCTCAGAGTTATTCGATGCAATTAGTACATCGTCAAAATATGGAACACAGAAATCTAAGTTAGACAAAACTTGATGTATATAGCGTTGAAAAGTTTGACCGGCGTTACGCAAGCCAAAGGGCATAAAAACATATTCGAAAAGACCAAATGGAGTTGTAATAGCTGTTTTTGGTATGTCAGCCAGATTAACAGGAATCTGGTGATAAGCTCTCATCAAATCTAGGGTGGAAAAAATAGTTTTATTGAAAAAAAAAATTGAGTGCAATCTTGGATATGAAGTACTGGGTACCTATCAGGAATAGTAATTGCATTCAAACGACGGTAGTCGCCACACGGTCTCCATTCGCCATTAGACTCTTTCACCATGTGTAGAGGACTTGCCCATGGGCTGCTAGAAGGACGCACTATACCCTGAGACATTAAAAATTCAAATTCCTGACGCGCTATCTTAAGCAACTCGGGAGGTAAGCGACGAGGCCTCGAAAATACTGGTTGACCAGTTGTTTCGATAAAGTGATGGACTTTAGTTGGCTTATTGTTTCTCGTTGGTTGAGATGGATTGGCTAGTTCTGGGAACTGCGATAAAATCCCATAGAATTCTGAATCACCAAGCAAAATAGATATACCAGAAGTTAGCGAATCAGTGTTTGTGTGTATTTGCCTTGAGTGGTTAATTTAGTTATTCCATCAATCAAACAGCCACTCTTTACGTCCACCAAAAGGTTAAAGTGTTTCAAAAAATCGACACCAATGATTGGTTAGTTAACATTCGCTATTATGAAAGGCCAAGTAAAGGTTCGGCGCAAATTCAAGTCTAGAGTCAGGCGCTTTCGACCAAAAGTCGATATTTTGGTGACATTAGCAGCCAAGAGGAGTAACTCATTTGAGGAATCAGCTTTTGAAGCATAATATTTTGGCAAAACTGATACGTCTGCTCCGGTATCCACCAAAAATCTCAGTTTACTAATTCTATCGGCCAACATAATTCGATTAACTTGGCGATCGTTGCCAAGGCCAGTGGACGATCGCCAATTTAGTTTTCCGGAGAATTGAAAGAACAAGGAGAATTGCATTTCCTTGCGCTTTTACCAAAATTAGTATGATAAAAACAAATACCACTCAAGGGTTCTTTATATTTCCGAAAGCGGTCTCGAGAGCGACTGCGTCCGTAGTTAAATTGTCTATCTCTACTTCGAGAACGTGTTTGGCGTATGGTTGAAGAAAGCTCGCCAACTAACGTAGTCAATTCAGTAACTTGTTGTTCAAGTTGGGTTACCCTAGCATCAGAAGTTGAAGGTGTAACGTGAACTGCATTAATATTGGAATGATTAGTCAAATCACTAATTTTGTCTGCAACAGTTGCCAGACCAGCCAGATCCTCACTCAAAGCAGCTAATATTGTTTGGGTGCTATTTGAAAGTCTACCCATCCAGAGAGATTTTAGTAATGGTTCCCCAACAGTATCACCAGCCAGAGCTCTCATGCATGTTAACAACTGTGATGGCCTCTGGTCGCCAAGTTCTAATCCTTGCAAGAGTGTACGAATTTTAGAAGCTTCACTCTCTGAATGCAACTCAATCAAACGCTTTTTCAATGTTGTATATTTATCAATATCGGGAGGCCTCAAAATTATATCACTGACAGAATTCAAAATTTCAGAATCGACTGCAGAAATAACATGATTAAATTTTGTATCATCAATAGTAATTCCGGCGAAGGCAAATTGCGCCTCAAGCTGTACAAACCACAACGCCGGATTTGCTTTCCAAAAAGGAGGTAGTTTGACGCCAACACGAGCAATTGTGGCGTCGTCACTGACGGAATCCTGATTATTTCCAGGCATGTTTGAGCCAAGCAATCGAAATCACAATGCAAAAGCAACTTCAGCAATTGCCTTGAAATATGTAATTGCAAATGAAATATTATATTGAAACTCAAAGTAACCAATACGAAAATGTAAAACCAAATTATCTAACATAAGTTATGATGAAAATTATCCAGATAGTTAACTTCATGCATCAAAATCAATAATTCAACTTCAAAATACCGAATACATACACCAATAGTACAATTGATAAAAAATAAACTCACTGACCGCAGGAACACCGCATTAGTCCTTCTCGAAAGTCAATTAATATTGTCCAGTCTTGTCAATAAGGCTTGTTAAGGATAACTTGAAAATGTAATTAATCTTGCACAATACGCTGACCGCCATTTGAACAAATTTCCGATGGATCCATTTTAAACTGTACGGCAGCACAGGAAACGAGGTTCATTCACTTGTAGGGTCACCAATATGGATGCTTGATTATGTAAAGGTATGCATCCAAATATTCATAAAAATAGAGCAACAACTTTAGGTATAAAAAATTAACAACATTTATTTAAACATTAAGAAAGTGCCAGTTAGATATTAATGGAACACAAAACAGATGAAATTCAGTTATCTGGCGCATGAACATCTAGTCTGCTGCCTCGTGCATCGCTCGTGTATTGCGCAGCTAAGTAAGTAGTTTCAAGAGTGACGTCATCGGCAGGAACTCAGGATCGCCACAATAGAAAATATTTATTGTCTGAATTGATTTATTTCTACTAATGACTACTGAAGTATTTGATGATAAACGTAGTAGGAAATTCATGATTGAAACGACAACTTCGAGTGAAGATGTTTTTTCCTCGAATAGGTTTCTTCGACAGACCTGGGAGCTTAGATGGATTGGTCATTATCCCTTTAGAATTGATTAAACAACACTTTATCTGAACTAAGCTTTTACATCTGGTTAAGCTTTTATATTACTAGAATGATTTAAGCATGGTATTTATGGTATTTAAAAAACAACTGCTAATACAAATCTTCATTTCGGGCCCCTTTGAGCTCGGAGCCCCAGGCGCGCTCTTGGTGCACCTAGCCTTTAATCCGTCACTGACCACACTGCTATTTTTTTGAATTACAATAATTACAAAATTCAGCTAACGTGCAAGAAAATAATATTCACGGAGCAAGAAGCAACGTGCACTGGAAGGAATGCCAACGCGCATATTTCTTAAAAATATTTTTGATCGGCCTTATATTTGTTTCAAAATATATAGCGGGCTTTCGGTCCAGATTTTGTGATCCATATTTACTTGGATATCATTACTGCCTTCATATACAAAGTTTCTTAAATATTTAATAAAAAATTCATAACATGATATTTGGATTTTGATCTATGTTGATATGACATTAATGGTTAATGGAAAAGTAATGATAACCATAAAACTTTAGTTAAGAAATGCAAAATGCAATACATTTTTGCCCGTTGATAAGTTTTAAAAAGAATGGTTTTGAAGGTGGTTAGAGAACTTAGACAATGCTATAAAAATGGCAAACTTATGAAGTGAATTATGATCTTATTCAATAAAAAATATTAAAAAAACCAAATATACTGTGTATATAATGATAATATCTAACCAAATATAATGATATACCTAATGAGAGCATTAAAAATTTAAAAGTGCTAAAATATGAGACAAAATTCAGATAAATAATAATGAAATTGCAACAATTTTAAAAAGCAATGCTTAAAGGTAAAATACAACGCGCGCATATTAAAAGCTGCCGTATTCTGCGTGCGAAAGTGCAAATGTCTGTCAACTTAAATTTGCACATAAAATATAATTTTTTTAATCCTTTCCAATGTTCTGATGTTATCTGATAATTATAATAAATTAATTATAATTTTTCGCGTACGACCATTTCACGAGTGTACCGTGAATATCGGGTATCCGCTAAAACATCAAATTTCCGTCATCGGCGTGGCTGGAAAAAAAGACCTTGAAAAAACTAGACCATTGACGTCAGACGCGAATCCTTAAACGAGACAGACGTACAATACTTCCTCAAATTGCCGCGGATTTCAATGATGGGGCATCTACAAGTGTCAACGTGCGAACTATTCGACGGACCGTCATTAATATGGGCTCTCAGAGCCGAAGGCCCACTCGTGTACCGTTGTTGACTGCATTGCACAAAGATTTACTCCTCTCCTGGGTCCGACAACACTACCATTGGACTGTTGATGACTGGAAACACGTTACCTGGTCTGACGAGTCTCGTTTCCAATTGTATCGGACGGATGCACGTGTACGAGTATGGAGACAACATCATTAATCCATAGACCCTGTTTGTCAAAAGGGGACTGTGCAATCTGGTGGAGCCTTTGTGATGGTATGGGACTGTGCAGTTGGAGTGATATGGGATCCCTGATACGTCTAGAGACGACTCTGACTGGTGACAGGTACTTAAGCATCCTGCCCGATCACCTACACTCATTCATGTCCATTGTGCATTTCGACGGATTGTGATAATTCCAGCAGGACAATGCGACACCCCACGCGTCGAGAGTTGCTACCAAGTAGCTCCAGGAACACTCTTCTGACTTTAGACACTTCCATTGGCCACCTAAATCCCCAGAGATGAACATTATTGAAGATATCCGGGATGCCTTGCTACATGCTGTTGAGAAAAAATCTCCATCACCTCGCACTCCTATGGATTTGTTGACTGCCCTGCAGGATTCATGGTGTGAAAAACATCCAGAATGCTGTGAGGTCCTGGAAAGCACCCGCAAACTTTCCCACTGAAAAAGTGACCGGGCCTCCCAGGTCGCTAGGAGAGAGCGGTTGGAGAAAGGGGCCGACAAAGCCTTCCCAGATTGCGTCATCCCGGAGGGTCTTCTTTTGAAATTCACCGCCATTTGACCTCGAGTGGACACACACGGAGCAAGGGAGATGCATTGCATACGCCTAGCACCAATGCGATTGAGGAGTGAAAGACAGAGTTTTGTGATTGGGAGAAAGGGTCCCATCTCCTGCAAATGAGGAGCTGAACTTTTGACCCCGCCTAAAAAGGGCAGGTCCCAAGGAGGGTTTTTAAACTGGAACCCGAGAGGAATTGAGGAGGAGATGATCGAGAGATCAAGATAGGGTTCGTTTTGAAGAACCGGGAGAATTAAATTCTCGTGACGGAGAATTTGGGAAAGCAGTTCTCAGGCTGAGAAGCTGCTGTACCGGGCCGTGTCCCGTTTAACCTAAGCCAACCCTTGGCTGTGTATCGCTCATCTCGAGTGAGAAGTTCTTAGGAACTGGGATTGAATTAGACGTGCCTTACGTCGCTACGAATTAACTTCGTGTTATTTGATCTAACCCGTGAGAGGTTATCTGTTAGAAATCTGGGCGGATTCTTCCCTCAGATCATTATTCCGGACTTCGGACTCATACTCGCCTAGAGTAGAACTTTTAGAACTTTGCATTACCTCGAGTGAACTCGTGAAATCTGCGAACTGTATTCCAGATTGATTTCTGACTTGTCTAATGCTATCTCGTCCTGAGTAAGCGGAGTTGTTTAAATTGATATTAATTTGTATAAATTGTAAAAATTCAATTACTCAAGAATTTTCATTAAAATATTAATATCTTAATATGGCTGTGTCGTCTGGTGAGTCCTTCATAGCTTAGCATCGCTGAGCTAAGACCCTACAATGCCTTCAGACATTAGTCGAGACCATGCCACGTCGTGTTGCAGCATTTCTGCGTGCTCGTGGGGGCCCTACACGATATTAGACAGGTGTACCAGTTTTTCTGGCTCTTCAGTGTAAAACCCTCAAAGAAATTGCGCAGTCCTTCAAAAATGTACCCGAACATGATTATCTCAATTTACAAATGTTAAAATAAAACAAAAGGTGTCATTTCATTTAGTATTGTGTTTCCTTTAAATACAAGTAAATCGTGAGAGGCTGCCTTCATCAAATTTTCATACAGCAACTCTCAGTGCTTCTTCTTTTAAACAATAATTCACATTAAGAACCCTCAAGGTATAAAGTTTTAGATAATTTAACTCAGTACAACAGAAAATACACAAGAAAAAAGTTCTAGGGAGTTGTCCCAATATACACAAATATAGAAAACAGACGATTCTTATAACTCAACCCTTTACTTTTCTCTTTTATAAGTTGGTTCGATAATTGGACACTGGCCTTTTAACTGTTCTTAAATAGATGCACACCGAAAGACAAAACTCAAGGTATCTGTCAAAATATGAATCCGAAATTACATATTTTTATTTGCATGCTCATTTATATAAACAAACGAAATATTTAGTATTAATAAAACTCTTTATATCATTTTCCTTATTCATAAAAAATCTTAATGTCAGATTCACTTCTTTGTTCTCGATATGCAAGAGAAGATTTTCAAAAACTTATGATTTGACCTTTCATTATATCATACTTCATATGTTTTTTTAGATTTAAAGAAATATTTGAATACCCTGAAACACTTAAAAATTTCATCTCTGCACTAATAAAGATGCAAGTCTGTGTGTGTCCTTTTGCGACCTCCAGAACAGACATTTGAACCAAGAACTACCAAATTTAGCACAAGTCTACTTTAGATACTGAAGATGTGCACATCGAAGTCATTTTTAAAAATTTTAATTATTTAAAAATGAAGTCAAATTTTCGAGTTTTCAGCCACCTTTTTCATTAATAATTTCAGAAAGAATTGTTGCACGAAAATATTGTGGGATGTTTAGCTTAATTTTTAGAATTTTTTGATTATCGTGATCTGCTGTCAAGGTCGTTCAAGGTGACAATGTTATATTCCCGTCTGAGGGACGGAAAAGCAAGAAAATAAACAATCTGGTTATAGAGCATGAGGTTAGTAGAGATTACGGTTCACTTCCGGAAATAAATTTTTTCTCGTAATTTTAGGTTTTTAATAAATTAGTTTAATTAAAATGTTGACATTTTATAATCTTCAAACACTTTTACGCATTTTAAGAATAGAACACTTTTTACATATTTTAAAATGTGGAAAGTAATCTTTCCATTGATATTAAATAATGCCATGTAACTTTTTATGGATTTTATTAAATTTTAGGTCTTGTTTCAAATATTATTATTATTAATTCTTTGAAATTTTTTTGTCTTTCCCCTTCACATCTCCTTGTGCTCTGTTCTGTTGTTTCGCACTTTCATAAAAATTCGCATCTGACAGATTGAGAACCACTGGTTTATATATTTTACAATATTTTCAAAAAATAATAAATACCTGCTGGGCACATGAAGGTACTGACACTCATTTCAGGTAAAGCAGAGTGTAGAAATTTCATGACAATTTCAGCAAGATAGGCCAATTTTCAAAATATATTCATTGCACTATCTACAACTTTGGCCCAGCTGGCGTAAAAGCAAGCATTATCAAGTTTCTTTCTCAGTTCATTAAGTGTGTTGATGGTCTCGGTTCTTTCCAACCTCCAGTGGCTCACGTCTGGAATGTGCTTGTCGGCCATTTGCTTTTTCGCTGCTACCGCAAATTGATCTAATCCTCGCAAGAACTCTTCATTTACTGGCGAGTATTGTCTGATTTGACCCAAGGACAAAGGAAAAACAAAGAGCATGAAGAAAGTCAGTCGTGACTGAAAAATGAAATAAGCAGTATAAATGTGTTATGTAAGTACTTCATGAAATAAAACAATTTAATAAGCGATAGCAACAACACAAATATTCTTCATTTTTCTTACGAAATTTTAACACAGCAAGCCTGTATATTCTTTATGAACAGATTTGTACCACAGTGTTTTTACTACATGGAAACTTAGGGTGATTGATCTTTTGTTTTTCTAGACAGAAGAGTGAATTCTTGTAGCGAAAGCAGGGTACACAACAAGACAAAGTACAACAAGAAGAACAATTTTTGCCACCCTAGGTCACACTTTATTCACACTATCAGAGAACGGAGACACCACTTATCTACGTTGATCCTCAGATGCAAAAGAGAAAGAAGTAACGAATATATGACACAATAACCTTTCATTATACTACTGTTTATTACATCTGCTGAAAGGGGTGTGATATTTGTTACAAAGATATTTAGTTATTTCTGAAGGTTTCTTTTTAGTGTGGCAATACGATATTTGTCTTACGAGCGTTGCTCAGCAACGCAGGATAAAAGATGTTAGTTTTTTAAGAATTAAAAAATATGATATACTGATGTATATAGTTCCAGCGAATGAACGGTTTTTGGTGAAAATCATAATAAAATAAAAGTGTTTTTTTAAATAAAAAGTCTGTTAATTCATCCTGCAATACAGTACAGACTTTTAATTGGAGGTTCCATCGAGATCATTGGTAAATTGGAGTGTTTTTTTACGAATTCGAAAATATGGTTTCCTTTGCCAATTGAGTTGCTTAACTTCTTTAAAGATATTTTAATGTCGCTACTGAGTTGAAGTTTCTCATGCATTTTACTCGTCTTCTGATGAAGTTTCCTGTGCCTGTTGCCGGAGCAAGTTTATTATTTTCTGGAGAGAGCCATAGCTGAATATTGATGTCTTTCAAAACAAGCGTCATTTTAGATGCGGATTCTTCTAACGCTAATCTCTGTGATAATTGAATTGTGCCTAAGCAAGGAACTGGAAAACAAGATTGTAGCTGCTATTTGGTGAACATTTTGTACTTGTTATCATATATCTATTGAATTTTATTATTTCATTTATGTTACATATTTGATCATGATGCAAGTTGGTAATCCAGAGTATTCGTCGCCAAAACCATTAGGCCTCAAGTTATAATTACTATTTGTGAAAAGTGAAATTTAAAAGTTAGTTATCATGTTTTATTGTTTTTTATATTAATTTATTTTTCAATACATATTTTTTTTACCTATACCGTTAGTAGCTGATATTTGCAAGCCATCCCGGCATTTAAAATAAAGTCTCTCTTGTGTTGCCAAACTGGTAACTTATGTTTTATAATTCTCGCCAACCAGGCGTGTGGATAGATAGTAACGTCAAACTGACGTTACTATGTCATTGTGTGTGCCATTTAATTATATTGCCAAACTGGCATAAGTCTATCATACTTCTCGCCAACCAGGCCTGTGAATAACTAGTAACGCCAAACTGATGTATAAAATTCTATTGTATATTGCCAAACTGGCAATAGTATAGTTGTAGTGCTCGCCAACCCGGTATGTTGATGTAAAGTTATAACGTCAAACTGATGTTCATAATTCAACTATATTGCCAAACTGGCAATGGTTTCTTCATAGTGCTCGCTAACCCAGCGTATTGATATATAGCCATAATGTCAAACTGACGTGTGAGATTTAAATATATTGCCAAACTGGCAAAGATTAGTTAGAGTGAATTTTGAATTTGACAGAGAGATTGACAGTTGAATTTTTGATTTTCTTCAATTTTGAGAAGTGCATTATATGATTTCGTTTTGAGTTATTTATGTTTGTATTTTATTAATAATTGAAATGTGACTTACCTTTAAGTTATTTTGAGTTATTTAAGTTTTCATTTGCATATAAGTATCTTTGTGTTTTGCTTATTAAAGAAGCTTACAAGAAAACAAAGAGTAAGTATATTTAAAGTTCAGGTATTTAAATAAATACGAAAATATTGCTGATAGAATTGATAAGTAAGTTTATTACAACTATACTGTTTGATATAATTACGCTTTGCTAAATTGAATTATAATTAACAATCCATTGAAGGTAATTTATTGAGCATGGCATACTTAGCTAGGAGTAAGAAAGAGGATTTACTAGTATTGCCAGAAGAATTGCGTTTAACTGTAAAAAAGAATTTAAAGTTAAGCAATTGCATAAATTGATTACTGAAAGTCCCATTTATGATGAGGAATTTACACGTGAATTACTTGGTGCCATTAAGGAAGAGCGGAAAAGAGAATTTGAAAGAGAATGTGAGAAAGAAGACCGGGAAAGAGAGCGTGAAAAAGAAGAGCGGGAAAGAGAACGTGAACGAGAGCGGGAAGAACATGCACGAGAGCGAGACAGAGCTTTTGAATTGCAAAAACTTGAATTGGTAGCCAGAGATGCAAGGGAACAGCCCGTTGAATCTATGCAGATACTTGATCAACCTGTGAAAAGCAGAATGCACGATGTAATGTAACGTTTTAATCCTAAAGAAGATGACATAAGCTTATTTCTGGTGTTATTTAAACGGCAAGCTAAAATTATGAATATACCTGCTGAAAATCAAGTAGCTCAACTTAGTTCAGTGCTACCTCTTGCTATTCTTCAACTTATTGCTAGAGAACCAGAAGAGGCTGCGAAGACGTATGAATATGTAAAAGCTTTACTTCTGCAAAGATTTAAATTGAGTGCTGAAAAATTCCGACAATTATTTAATAAACACCAAAAAGCTTTTGAAAGTACTTGGTATGATTTTTATTATGAATTAAAGAACTATTTAGAGGGGTGGTTGAATGGGTTAAACATAAAAAGTTTTGAACAGCTAAAAGATCTCATGTTGGTTGATGAAATTAAGAAGCGGACTTCTATGGATTTTAAAGAGCATTTTATGGATGAGTGGACCACTATCATTTCACCCACTGAGATGGTTAAGAAAATTGAAGATTTTGAAGATGTGAGAAAAACGATAAAACAGCAACTCTCTGCCACTCAAACTGAGAGAGCTAACAAAGCACAGTTTAAATCCCGCTATGAAAATTTTTTGAAAAAAATAGAGCATTAGTATCATTTAAAGCATCCTGATAAATGGGATGATTATCGACACCAAAAAGATCACCGTCAAACAGAAGACGCTCGACAGAGAGATCGATTTCAAAATACGAATCAAGATAATTCTTTTGACAAAAGATATCGACCACGCTGTTCGAAATGCGGATCAAACGAGCACTTTAAACCGCAATGCCCTCGCTTAAAATCTAATAAAAAATAAATTGCGTATCTTCGAACGATGACTTGTTAGATGTCTAGTTAATGGGTTTGAAATACCTATTCTTCGAGACACTGGAGCAACAGTAGACATTATTTTTCAAAAATTTGTAGATTATGCAAAAATGACTGGAGAACATGTTTGGGTACAATATCTGTTAAATGACCATTTAGTGTGCCTACCTTTAGCGTAGGTTGAAATAAAATGTGAACTTGGTCATATAAAAACAAGTTGTTACAAATGATCCTGGCAGATATGTACTGGGTAACAAAACTGCTCAGTTGCTTAAAGATAAACCATTCCTTAATTTAGAGAAAATAAATGCTATTATGACACCATCTCAAGCAAAAAGATCTAGTGAAGAAGATCGAAACAAAGAAGCCGAAATGGGTCAAACAGAAGAAATGACACATTTTGAAATTGATGAAGAGATTTTGCCACAAGATGATGAAGAATATAAGGAAATTAAGAAGTTAATTGAAGTTAATTCTAAGGAATTTATTGAATCTCAACATCAAAGCAGAGATTTAGCTCCATTGCTTAGCGAAGCCAAAAATGAGAATTCTAGCAAACCAAATGATTTCAAAATAAAAGAAAACGGAATGTTGGTGAAAAAGAAAATCGACAAAAATGAAAACGAAAGAGAGCTAATTGTTGTACCAGAAAAATATAGAGATCAAATCAAGTCATTATGTCATGATAGTACTTCCGGACATTTAGGCATTGTTAAAACTAAAGATAGATTAGGAAGATACTTTTATTGGCCTAATTGTTATAAAGAAATAGAAGAGTACGTTAAAACGTGTGGTCCATGTCAAAGAGTCGGAAAATCTAAGGATAAAACAAAGGCTCCTTTGACTTTAGTACCCATAATTTCAGAAGTATTTTCAAAAATAAACTTTGATGCATGCGGTCCTCTACCGACAACTCCCAATGGAAATAGATATTTGACTACATTATTTGACTACTTCTATTTGTTTAGCTTCAAAATATCCTGATGCTGTACCTGTTCCTAATATTGGATCTACGTCAACAATTGAAGCCATGATACAAATATTCAGTAGAATGGGTTTCCCAAAAGAAATACAAACTGATCAAGGTACTTCATTTATGAGCAATCTAGCCGTTGAATTTGCAGAAAAATTTGGAAAGAAGTTCAGTACACCATCCTCAAAGCAATCCCGTTGAAAGATTTCATCGAACTCTTAAAAAAATTTTAAAGTCTAATGCATTGAAGCAGCTCCTGAATGGGAAAAGCAAGTTCCTGCAGCTCTATTTGCTTTAAGAACTATTAGGTACGAAAGTACTGGATTTACATCTTCAGAACTATTAGGCATGAAAGTACTGGATTTACACCTTCAGAACTAGTTTATGGTCGCAATATTAGAACACCTGTAACATTATTATACGAACAATAGATTAATCCTGAGGGTGAAGAAAATAATGTTGTTGAATACGTTTTTCAATTGATAAATAGTTTAAAAAGGTGTAAAGAGTTGGCATTGGATAAAATGCTGGAAATGCAAACCAAAAGAAGGCCTTAAAAACGCACCATTTACATTTAGTAAAATGATGGCTGAAATTCTTCATGGATGTGAACACTTTGCTGTACCTTACTTAGATGATGTTCCAATATACTCGAACTCGTGGAAAGACCATCTTAATCATCTGAATGGTATTTTGACAAAGATAAAGGATGCTGGTTTAACCATTAAACCAATAAAATGCAAATTCGCTCAAGGTAGAGTAAAGTACTTGGGACACATTGTAGGTTATTGTATAAGGACACCTAATGAAGTGAAAGTAAAAGCAGTCCTAGAGTTTCCGTGCCGACCGCAAAAAGTCAAGTAAGAGCATTTCTAAGATTAGCAGGATACTATAATCATTATATTCCTATGTTTCCGTCTATATTTGCACCTTTAACAGAAACCTTAAAAGGGAAGATAAAGAAAGGAAAGATAAATTCGACAGAAGAATGTGCAAGAGCCTTTAAAGAATTAAAGGAAAAATTGTCGCAGCAGCCTATACTATACGCACCTGATTTCAATAAAGAGTTTATACTACAAACTGACGCTTCAAACTCTGGTATGGGTGTAATTTTAGCTCAAAAAGATGATAATGACAAAGAACATCCTGTATTATACCTTAGCAAGAAGTTTTCAGAAACCGAGAAAAAGTATTCTACTACAGAAAGAGAATGTGCTGCCATAATATTTGCTGTAAAGAAACTGCAATGCTATTTAGACGGGCATACTAAATTCCTCATCATGACGGACCATAACCCCTTAGTTTGGCTTAAAAATAATGTGAGTCTAAATCCACGACTTATGAGATGGGCACTGGCATTACAGCCTTATAACTATACAGTAGTCCATCGGAATGGAAAAAAACCATAAAAATGTAGATGCATTAAGCCGCACACCTTGGCCTGATTAGCGACTTTTTCTTATCTGTTTTGAAATTCATATGCGTTGTTTATACTCTTTATTCTTATTTTGTTTGTATGTTTGATGGTTATCTGTATTACTTATTTTATGCATATGAAAATGTTTTGTTAAAAGACAAATATGGTTTTTAAAAAAATGTCATGAAGAGAAGGATATATAAATAATAGCCACAAAGAGAAATTTTAACCAACTTAAAAACATTTTCAATTAAATTTTTTTGGAGGGGGAGAGGATGTGATATTTGTTACAAAGATATTTAGTTATTTCTGAAGGTTTCGTTTTAGTGTGGCAATACGATATTTGTCTTACGAGCGTTGCTTAGCAACGCAGGATAAAAGATGCTAGTTTTTTTAAAAATTAAAAATTGTATTGTAGAGAGACCGAAATGTAACGACTGATGTATATAGTTCCAGCGAATGAACGGTTTTCGTGAAAATTCTAATAAAATAAAAGTGTTTTTTTATAAAAAGTCTGTTAATTCATCCTGCAATACAGTACAAGGGATCTGTGCTCTTTGTTGTACAGTCATCATTGGAGAAAGAAGAGTTTTTGGACTCTTCGGAAGATCATTTGCATGATATTGATCTTATCCGCAGACGAGGTTTCGAAACTTACACTGACTGGCACACCAAGTGATTCATATTTCTCCGTAAGAAAAGATTCAGTCGGTTCAGGTACACAGAACTTGAAAGCCAAGGTAAATCATATCTCGTAGGGCTAAACAGAAATTAACACAGTTCGCGGCAGACAGAAAACATAGTCTTTGACTCGCTCATTCTGATTATTCTTTAATCTCCTCCACACTCAGACATCACGTGACCCCGTAGCGTTCTGGCGGCGATTCCAATTAATCTTTGTTCTTGAGAATAGATGGGCAAGTATCATACAGTTAGCATGCATTATTATCATAGTGATAGAGCTCGGACTCTTCTATTCACTCATAAAAATAGGTAAGAATGATTCATCGCTTCTTCAAACTGTGTGTGACGTTAATCTCCCTTTTAAAGCTTTGGCTGTGTGTATCCAAAAAAAAAAAAAACTCATAGTATTCGTTAGAAGAAGCAATAATTATCAAAGCCATTTTAGCATTTAATTTACTTTTCATTTCGTGTTTCTTACAATATGAATGAATTGCGTTTTTAGGTTCTGTCGCTAGTATTGCTCGCACTGCTATGCATTACCACCCTCTTTTTTATTGCAACAGTTCACTGGCACCCTGTAAATCGTGTATTTATTATATTATTTGTTATTTACCTTTTATTTTTATTACTTATACCCTATGCTTTAATTATTTTTTATATCTTATGTTATTATTTCTAGTTTTTTTTTATTCTTTGAATCTTACGAGTACTTATATGTTTCATTCTTAAACTTGCTATGAAGCGAAGCCTGTTTATAATGATGTTATAGGGACCTAAAAAGTATTGTCATAGACAGATTTATCGTTGTAGACAGTTTCAGCATCCGATGTTTATGTACTTGCGCATTTACTAAGATATTAACAAATTTTATTGCTCTTATTCATTCATAATACAATTAATTAGTCGCTGATACAAAATTGTATTTTATAAACTCTAAATTATTAAATTTTTTTAAGAATTTCAAATTGAAACTTTTACTTAGAATAAAAGGGACATGTAAATAAAATTTTATTTTATAATAAAGGTATTATTTTACGTAATATCTTCAGATACGAATGTTTCACGTCGCGCCATCGTCATGTAAGGCTTTAACACATCAAAAACGAACTTCAAGGAACAAGTGGTCAGTCCTAAGCGCTAACTGAGAATGAATAGGTGGAATAATCGACAGTGCCTAGTTGGATAGAGACAACAAACATCTGCGCACATTCCAATCACTAGCGCCCCTACCAGCTCCCTGCTACAACAGATTCCGATTTCTAGACTTCCCGATTTCTCTGTTATCTTATATTCTGGACCAAAGGGAGTGCGGTCACATAGTAGTCGATGTCTTCGTAAAAACTACGAATCCATCTTGACCAAACAATGGCACTAGCAGTTTAAAGCTCCTAAGCTGACTAAGCACTTTTACCAGAGTTAATATTAGTGTTCCGTCTTCCAGAAAATACTATCCCATTTCTGCCTCCTCGCATAACTTTAAATGTGTAAAATAGTGATTTTCTACTTTTTACTACTGATGGATGTAAAAAAATGACCAACTTTTCAACTTAGTAATTTTTCTTAAAAATAAAAGTGCGGATTTTTTTTCTTTAAAAAATACTGTTAATAACTCTTTTCTTTCCGAAAAGAACATAGCCATATATGCTAATGTCATTTAAGATGCCAAAATATTGCCGACTAATGTTTGACTTTTAACTTATTTGTATAAGTTATTTTTATAAGGAGGAAATCTTTCTTCTAGATCCTCTAATAAGACAATTTTTCACCTTTAAAAAAATAGATGATTTTTTAATTAACCGCAACCTCTTCAGAATACGTCTAAGCGAAATTCAATGTCTTCTTTCTAGACGGCGAATTTTGTGAAGGAGCAGGAATGGACTTTTTAGTCTTTTCAAGACATTGGTATATAAGATTTGTGTCGGTTGTGAGGTTACCTATAATTGTCTTTTTTCAATAGCAATAAATCTGGAAGTCATTCATATCGTGACTCCATAGAATAATTATGCATTATCAAGAGGCTGATTTGGAGCAAAAGCACAGCCAAGAATTACTGTCGCTATTTGTCTGTATTCATTTCCAATGTCAAGCTACCAATTGTTTTCTACTTTCATATCAAGTATTTTGTAATGTGTGTGGCTCTCATGCTATTATTAGTCATTACTCACGTATATACGCGTCATGTGACACGTATATAACATTAATTACTGTCCTTAGGCCCTGTAAATTCAAAAGATAGTTCTTAAGGATAGTACGTAATCAACTGTATTCATCCAAGAAAACCCCTAGGCTTTGTTTCCAATGGCCATTCGGCGCCGGGGACTTGACGGCAGAGATGACAGATGGGAGGTCAATCAGGTCTCCCTTCGGCAACATGGTATGTATCATGGAGGTATGAATAAGAAGGAGTGGGCATTCCTATCCTTCCCTATAGGCGCGAGTGAAGTAACTGTCAGAGGAGCGGCGGCCATCTTGTGACTACCAGAAACTTCGCGGAGCCACTCTGCCTTCATGCGGAAGAAGGAGTAAGCTATTCTTGGACCTTTTCTCTTATGACGGAAAATTCCGAAAACCGATTGAAATAGTTTTGTTGTTAACACATAACAACTTTTTATTTATTT
The DNA here is from genome assembly GCA_013235015.1 of Araneus ventricosus. NCBI lineage: Eukaryota > Metazoa > Arthropoda > Arachnida > Araneae > Araneidae > Araneus > Araneus ventricosus. The sequence continues at coordinate 23,297 of BGPR01014124.1, read as the reverse complement.
TTTCAACATTAGTTTTGTTTCATAACTTATAGGGTAGATGTTCCAGTTTTGGCCACTGCACCAGTTATGGACGCATTGGATCGGTTTTTCCAATAATTAACCAGTAATTTCAAATTAGCCAATAATAAGCATTCCAACACTTTAAGCAATCCTTATTTTACTATTTTAAATCTGATTGGTTCATTTTCTCAAACATGTGACTTGTAAAAAAATTAAATGCATGATCATGTATTGTATACTCACAACTGTTAAGGTTTTTGTTAAGGAACAAGTATTTGCAGTTTTTCATCATAAAGCTCTCGTAATTAAATGATTAATATAAAACTGATTACCCTTAAGGTTTATGAGGTAAGCTTTCTTTTTATTCCGATTTCATATTAAAAGTAATTATTTTTAAGATTAAATGGATGGTGGCCAAAACTGGTACATTAAATTTACTATATGTGCCAGTTTTGGCCATGTAGGTGGCCAAAAGTGGAACACTACATGTTCCAGTTTTGGCCACATAACTTCATTATTGTGTTTTTAGCTATTACATAAATTTAAGAATATCTGGATGAAATAAAATCAACTAATTTAGTTTTGTTTCTAAAATAAAAGCAACTAACTTAATTTTATTTCTAAAATAAAAGCAACTGATTTAGTTTGGTTTGTTTTCATTTTACATAGTAATGGCTCCAATTAAAAGTAAGAAGGCAGGTAGCATTTCCATAAAAAAAATTTTTGTTACCATCTAAAGTTGGTAATGCAGTTAAAGCCATTCAAATGGAATGTCAAAAACATCTCCATTTTGAATGTTTACCTCACATTTATGTTAGAAAATTTCAACTTCAGGAACCAGACTCGAGTGATGAGGAATATTCTTTTATATGCATAGATTGCTCTAATTTTAAAAATGATTCTGATAAATTTGATTAATGTTGCAATTAAAAATTATAAAAATACATATTTGTGGATATTGTTAGTGAGTATAATAATGCTAATTCTTGATTTGTAAGATTTTTAAAAAAAATCTAGGCTTTTGCAATGCAAGTTTATTCCTCTCCCCATTTTTTGTTTCATATTTTATCAAAAAAAATATATATGGGAGTATATGTAGTTTGTATTTTATCAACCAAATTAAATTATAGTTTGTATTTTATCAACCAAATTATAGTTCGTATTTTATCAACCAAATTAT
>BGPR01014124.1:0-15299 GCA_013235015.1 Araneus ventricosus | reverse complement strand
GGCTAATATGCAAGCCCCTCCAAATCACTGAATGAGCAAATTGTACCATCCGTAAGTAAGCGTTAACATTAACTAATTCTCCACGCGCTGTTCAGTGATAAAATAGATCTTTCTTCTCTTTAATATCACCGTCTCGATTCAATCACCTGGTTCGTCTAATATGCAAGCCTTTCTAAAACACTTATTTATCAAAGTGTTATCAGTATAGCACTTTAATGAACGGTGATTTTCCTGTTTCGATTCGATATAATCCGTTTTTTAACATTCTCTATTCCCTTTTTTTCTCACCTGTTTTTATTTAATTTGTTTCGTGTCTGAAAGATCGAATTTTTTGAATTTTTTTCACTCGCATCCTGATGTCCTAGAGTTTTGTAGATGATGAACAGTTGCGCTTTCCCGATGAAAATTTTTGGAACTCAATTATCAGTAAGATTTTTCATTAATTTAAACTTTCTGTTTTAATCTAGAACAAATGAACTGTTCAAACCTTGTTCTTCCATAACCAGATGTAAACTATTCTAACGGAACATAAAAAACAATGAAAAGTATTCATCAAAAATTAAAGATTTCATTTGCTCTGAGCAAATCGCATTTTTAAGTCAAAATATCAAGAAAATTATAAGAAACTATAAAATTAGAATGAAAGAATAAAATATTTATTCTCAGGAAATTAGAACACTGTAAGAAGGAAAGAATGAAAAACTGATTACAAGAGAGATTCCTTAATAATTAATTATAATACTAAATTATGAAATATATTAACGATTAATTCTAGAAAGTATTATGTATAAAAAATTATAAAACGAACTTTTATAAATGTACTAAAAAGTAGAAAAAGTTTATAAAAAAACCTAGATGTAGAAAAAAGGCTTCCAAAACGAGGTGCTTAAAACAACACGAGAAGGAAATTAAGTTATTATGAACATCATTAGAAAGAAAATTCTTAAAATTCATTAAAAATTTAGATATATTATAAATCTGATTAAAATTCCAATTTATACAGAACATTTTTTCTGCACATTTTGAAATTTATGGTGTTAAAAAAGTGCATGGAATGGTCAGCGAAACCCATATTTTCAAAATGTAAATCTTTTATATTCAAACTTATTCTAGATCTATAATATAAAAATTGAATTCCCAGATAATATCCATTTATTTATTTGCCTACGCCGACACAATCCTATCCAAAGGGTGTAAGACACTGACCCGGACGGCGGGAGAATAAAACAGCATGAAAACAGAAAAAAATCACATCATATTACAATACATCACATCAAAACTGAATAACACTGTATGGAAAAAAGCAACTAGAAAAGCAAAAGTTCTGAACAACCAAACAGAAGACAAAGGAAGTGACAAAAACGTTCATGAAACAACATCAGATAGTAATACAGGAAACAAAGGACAAATAAAAATTAAAAATAAACTTGTCAAATTAAAATTAAATTGAGAATGCTGATTTGCAAGTGAGGACGCTTGCTTTTCTCTCTACTACGTGTTCACCGCTTTATCACATGTCAGACATTATTTCAAGCCGGTGCAAACCCAGATAGCAATTTTAGTTTGCAGTAAAGTTGCAGCAATCTTGCTCTGTAAATCTGCAAGATTGCAACAAATTTGATACGACATTAGTGCAAGTTTGAAACAAGTTTGCAGCACGTTAACGCAAACGAGATAGTCACCAAGCGTCAAATTTGACACAAGCTTGTCACGTCAAACTATAGCAAAAACATAGTACGGACACAACTCCAGATTAGAACTCGCGACCTGCCGCTTCCTAAACCTGACACTCTAACCACCCGGCCAGCTAGATTCGGAGAGGAGAAGATAGATTGCGCTAATACATCTTCATCTATACGATTTATTTTAAACTGTTTTCTTGATTTCATTAATTTTTTAAATTTTGAGTTGACAATACGATTTGAAGTCAAAGAGAGAGAGAGCGATTTTCGCTAATAACTACGTTTTGCTAGTAGAATAAATTATGAAATTAGAGTTCAAAAGTAATTACGTATAAAATGGGACAAAATGTAAGTTATTATTTTTCAACAAACATTGATTGTTTTTTAGGTTTAATTTTGTTTGTAATCGTTAAAATTTCAACATTAAGAAAAATGCGATATAGTTTTCTTTAAAGTGCGAGTTCTATATTTAGTAAAAAGATGAAAAATGTTTCAAAAATTTTTTTATAAAAAAGTTAGTTTTTTCACAAATTATCATGGATTTATTGAATTAATAAAAAAGAAGGAAGGTGTAGGAGATGCTATTAAAAATCGGATGTTTTTTAAAACAGAGACAAAGATTATCTCTAAGTGTGCTATCACCTTTGCAACAAACTTGTTTTGCAATCGTGGTGCGAAATTCGTCATGACATCTTCACAGCAAACTTGTTTTGCAAGCGAGGGTGGCGATTCTGCCTCGTTACTTTGCAGCAGCTTCGCTACAACATCGACGCGTCAAATTTGCCATGACAAGATAATATCAAACTTGCTGCAAATGTACGTGCTATCTGGGAAGAATCCAAAACCTGGGCATTTGCTCATTTTAATGACACATACCTGAATGATGTATCAAATCACCGATTCCCATGATAGAATTAAAATCAGGCAATCCTGTTAGCTCCAGAAATGCTCCAACAATCGAAGTAACAGTGCCTATCAGTTGTGCTCCATTTCCAGCCCCTTTACCATAGTTAGCGCCGACGCAGAGCATGTCCAGCTTATCCCGCAAATCTTTGAGTGTCTTGAGTGTCCTTTCTTTGAGTTCTCCATTCTTTCAGACCACTCTGCAGGTCAGCATCACTCTCAGCCCCTTGGCAGTGTTCAGTTGTTTCTGGAAGTGTCTCACATTGCCTAATTTGACTTTCAGATTCCACCAAAAGGAAAATGGACAGTATTAAGACAGCATGGCACACAAAGAGCCAAAGACCGTTCTGGAAATGAAATTAACAAGGCATTACGTCAGTAATTCTCAAAAATTTAACATTTTAAAACATATAAAAAAGCAGCGAGGGGACATTCCTCTGGTTTTTTTAAAACTTTGTTAATAATTGCCTAACACTGTAAATTTTTACAATTTATCTCTAAGTAAGGAACTTTTATTTAAACCTTTTTGCATACTATTATAATGGTCGGGTCATGAAAATATTAGTGATGAGTCGCAAATATGACACACTTAATTCTAAATCCCCTGTGTAGCACCGTCGTGATCACTTTAATTGCATGCTAAATAGGGTGTCCCAAAAAAATGAAAGTCGTTTGTTTTTTTCGCATACCCTCTTATTTTTTCCTTTTATGTCAAAACTATTGTAAACAAAGTTTCATGTAATTTGAAACACGGCAACCCGTGCCGATTTTCATCTATACTTGTTAATCAGTACTTGTGTACTTAAGCCAACGAACGCTGACACGTATCTGTTGCGGAGCACATAGCATCTGCAAATGGTAAAGACAAAACAGAAAAAGCTTTTGGAAAGCTTCGACAGTGGCAATGCGCAACCCGTGAAACGTGTCAGTACCAGTTTACTCAGGACAGCGCACGTCCACGTGTCAATGTGCTTATAATTCCAAGTTGTTTTGTTAGTAAATGTTTGTATAATTTTTAATCAGTGAACAGAACATAGCAGTAAAATTGCGTATTTCTAAAAAGTGATATTTTTAATAGGGGACATAAAACATCAAATAACGGGTTCAAAACTTCTCTCTAATGGACAAGTTCTCGCAGTTTTGTTCTACAATATTTGAGAAGTGAATTTAACTGTTAATGAAAGTGCAAATCTCGCTATTCGCGAATGTGTTATCTTTTGGGAAAAGGCACGCATATCTACCAATTCGTTGCCAAATTGTGTGAGGAAACTTGTTAACGTGTATCAAGTTTGGAGAGACTTACAAAACCAGCGGGTGTGACCTCCCCGAAACTTTCTCGCATACGACCAGTAATGTGGGGTGGGTAAACACCCAGTTGGTAGGTGAATATTTTTGGGGTATTTACCCAAGGCCTGGTTATTTTGAAAAAAAAATATGAATGGTGATTTGCAATGAAACATATAAAATTTATGAATTCCCAAAAACTTAATATTTTGCCAAGAAAATTGCGTATGTTCGCAATTTTTACGCGCGCTGAGGTACAACAACTTTATTTAACGTTTTTGAGTACGAAATCTTACTCTAGATATCGCACAACATTTCACTACACCTCTGGTTAATCACAGGAGTCCATCTGGAGAATGTTAGATATTACTTACTTATAGTAATATCTAACATTCTATATTACTAGTTATTTACTTATATCAGGTAATTATTACCTGTTATTTTATTTTTTTACAGAGAAAAGTATCGATGATTTCATATCAGTCAAAAGCCAGTCATTGTTTTCTAGACTGAAAATTGATGATAGTTTCCTCAAACGAGAGTCCCTTTTCATGGGCGAATAACGCTTCGTTTCTAGACGCCAAAAAGACGGTCTCAATGCTTAGAGCAGTGAACGATACAGCTGAAAGAGCGGAAAAATGATGCAAGACTTTCATGGTTTAATAACGGTTGAGGAGGAACAAAAACAATTTTTATTACGTTGCGTACAAGAACACATGAAGCTATCCTGACTGAAAAAAAGCAAACATTGAAATGAAAATATGTACATCAATGTTTCTTTTGCTGTAATATGGTAATAAATATCTGCTTTAAATAAATTGGTGTCTTATGTTTCAAAGAAACATACATTTTATAATCTTTCCATTGTATTCCCCGTACAAAATTTCACGTTCAAGTTTGACCTAAAGTCGGCACGGGTTACCGTTATCTTATTGCAATAAGACGTTTTATTTATGTTACTGAAGTAAGATAGGAAAAAAGTAGAGGGTATGCGTATTCGATTTTGCAAAAAAAATCCCTTGTATCTTGGGATACCCTAATGCTAAACCATAAGTATTATTTCTATATAATTGTACACACATATCAAAAACAAAATTATTTCACAAGTTACTATTGAAAATAGACAATAACACATGCAGTTAAAAGCAGCTCAGACAAAACCACAGAAAATCATTTTTTCCCTTCCCTCTTTTTCCTTTTTTTAAAATTTTCCAAACATGATATAGCAGGAAACCAAACAATTATTTCCAAATAACTCATATCAAAAGTTATAGGATCAACAAAACAACCAACAACTATCTATTTTACAGAAACCAAAACCTAAAGCCAGCTTCCAGAAACTGTAATTTGGTTGAAAGTTTTTCTTGAAATTTCACACGGAATTTGTTTAAAACGCAACACCTTTTTAGGGAAGAAATGTGTAATCGAAAATTACAGTAATGATGAATTCCCTCAATTATGTCAAACCCAAAGATTATAATGGATCAAACAAACAGGGTAAAATCTCATACATACCAAGAAAAAAAATTACTTTTATAGAAGTATGCTTATTCCTGAAAGTACAATTACGAAAAAAACTCCTGCAATGGTAAAATCATTGCGCTGTTCTTAACGCTTAGCATATTTCTTCTAGTATCAACTTTACAAGATTGAAAGTTACGATAGCCTTGAACAATTTCAAACCATTGCCGCCGAAAGAGGGAAGGTGCTGCAAAATCCCCGGCGTCCGGGTCTAGGTGGGGGGGGGGGAGGGGCAAAAGATAGTTTTTCTTCTGGTCTAAATTTAGATTCTTCTAATTGAGCAGTTAATTCCACTGCAGTTATAAAGTTATGCCCCATCCAACTTAATCAGGGACCCCAAGGAATGTGGTCTAGCTGTGCTGTCTGAGCGGTGTTCTGTTCCTGAAAGCCATTAAGGAATCCAGATTTCGCCTAAAATGAGGTCATAAAAAAAAAAAAATTTGTATCGTTGTCACCTTATGGCTTATGTAAGTTAAAATACTTTAACTTTACTCACCTGACAATAAGAATCACAAAGGACACCACAATATTTTTGATAATTTAATAAAAACACAATGAAATAACCAGCCAAAAAATCTTTTCTACCGCGATAACGCTACAAGTACGAATGGAATGATTACAAAAGCGGGAAAGGTTTCGAGCCTGTCAAGCCAGAAAGCAATATTGCCACGTTTTATTATTAAAAAAAAAGAGATTAAGAACAAACAGGTGTAGTGACTTGAAAAAAAATCAGAAATTTTGGTTTAGCTCTGGGGGGGGGCTGCAGCCCCATAGCACCCCCTTAGATTCGCCTTGAAGAATTATTTTTAAAATTCCGAAATTCACTCATGTATCAAAAACACTTTCTGTCAGTTTTTGTGGTCCCATGTTCAGGTCGCCGTAATGGCTTCAGGTACGGGGGCATGGGGCGGCGTTCTGTTAATTTTTGTGGCAACGAAATGTTCTTTGTAATTGGCACTGTCATTTCTTTAATCGGATGTGGACAATCCAAAAAGCAATACAAATCTTTTATTTTAGTCTTGAAAGCTAAAATGTATTGCTTAGATAAAATTTTAGGTCATCTAGGTTACCTATCATCTGTGTGCATATCAAATCGTAGAAAAATGGTGTCGAATCAGCAGCTGAACTTTTTATAACTTCTAAGTGGGGAATATTAAATTGGAATACAAAAGCGGGCCTTTAATTTGGAATGCAACTGAGAAAAGGATGGTTCAGCATTTCGAATAAACTCGCTGCAACCTGTCCACCGACTAAAACTGAAGCTTATTTAGTCTGTAGTTTTATTTTAAAAGGCGTGACTAAAAAGAATTTGTTTCCTATATAATATTAGTCCTCTTTCATGCTTTTCAAAGGACCAGAGAAATAGTGATGTAAGTCGGGGAAAACATAGGAGACGAATTACATAATTAAAAATGCTCTTTGAAAATGCTCTCTTGCACACGAGCAGGGGTGGCGCCAGTAGGGGACCGGGAAGCATATTTACAAACCCTACCCTGATAGAACTGAGGCATGAAATCAGCCAATATCATTGGCTACGAGGGGCAGTGACGTCGTTTTCAGCTCTCGCACGTAGCGTACGGCAATCATAACAAAACAAGAGTCGTCCTACTTTTCTTCTCCGTTTTCCCACAGTTGAGCACAGAAAACATTCTTCCGTGTGTTGTAATATTTTTAAAAATGAAATTATTTTTTAAAATATCATAAAACATAAAACATCCCACACTGTAAGAAATTATACTAATGAAAAGTACACGCACGAGAGCAAAGAACGACGTCATCAGCTCTCGGCGAAGCGAGTCGATCATATTGTCCGATTTCCTGCCTCAGTTCTATCAGGGTAGGGTTTGTAAATATGCGACCGGGAATGCTGTGCCCCCCGTCGGGGAAACTTTTTGTACCCCGTTCACGCAAAGGGGGTATTCAACTAGTAGATAAATAGAGTTCTGGCGAAAATTGGAGACCAATGTCATACACTCCTCCCCCATACAGCAAATCATGTCCCCCCCCATCGGGCAGATACCAGCACCATTCCTGCATACGAGAAGAAAATGTTAACAGCGAGAATGGAGGGTAATATTGTATTTGAAAAAAGAACAATTAAAGTACATGTGTCGTAAGGCTACAATTAGCTTTAATTTTTTAATGGTGAGAAAGAAAGCAAAAATTTAAACAGAAATGTAATACTATTCCAAAATGATAACACAAATTTAACAATCAGCATATCTCTCAGCGTTATTTAAAAGACTTGTTGAAAATGCAACTCACCTTAAGTTCAAGAAACTTACTGTTGAAGATGCACAGAAGGTAATGCTACATTTTTAAAAGTGATAAATGCGAAAAACTCACCATTTCCGCCAAACTGCTGTTTCAGTTCCTTATCCAGTTATTTTCACTTTCGCTTTCTACATTAATCGTTTACCTTTTAAAAAGGCAACATAAAACCTAAATATTAATAAAAAATCGCGCAGCATATAAACGCTTCGTTTCATAAACTAATGATCGTGTTTTTAAAAAGATAATACTTGCTGTTCTTAGACAAATTATGGTTATTTTTTAACCTTCATCCGGTGTAATACATGAAGTTGAAAGTGCGAATGAAGAGTTTTTAATATGCTCCGATATCAGTTTCTTACACAGGAAACTAATAAAACAACAGCAGCGGCTTTGTTATGATGGAGGAAGGAATTTATCCTTTAATATGAAGTAAGAGCTGAAGGTATTTTCTCATGAAATAAACATAAAACATTCAGTATTATTCTATTTCCACTCACTGTACATTTAAACGAATTATACCAAAGATTTTAAAAAATAAATAAGGTACACCAAAAGCTAATTTGATTAAAAGTTTCTTAAGGGACAGTTTTCCTATTCAAATATGAACCAATTTCAAAATTTCCAGTAGCAACAACAGTTTTTGCTACTAAAGTTCAAAAACTGTTTTAAAAAATTTATGGTCGAATATCAGATTTTTTCATTTTATTTAAAGTATTACGTAATTCTATTCTACTCACATTGAGCCAAAAAGTTTAGAGTTTCTAATATTAAAATAAAATTATGAATTTAATTGAAATTTTAAAAATATTATAGTTATTTGACTTGGGCTTTTGTGTTATGATAATATGAAGTAATCTGCATGTACTCGACACATGCTTTTGATTTTGAAATAGTTTTTGCATGCAATACAAATGATCAAAATTAGCATCTAAATTTTTTTGAAATTAAACACTGATTTTTTTGAGAGATTTCTATTGAGAATTCCATATTTTACAGCTATACAAAATTTCAGTTCATTCCCATTTTATTTGCTTGTAGCGCAATACAAAGCAATATACTTAGGGGGAAAATTCAAATTATTAAACAAAGGAAATAACATCTCTGATTTAGCATTTGCAGTAATACATAATACTAAATTAAATTAGAATATGGTAATGTGATTTAATACTTTAATAATAATATTATAAGGACATTATTTAATATCCAAAATGTTGTCATCTTTTCTTTTGTTGTTTCAGAAAGTGTGATATATACTGCAAAAAGTTTTCTAAAAATAATGTTTTATAACATATCGCTTTGAAAGAAGAATTTATTCTACGGTCAGTCTTAAGAACTGCCTTATTCAAATGTTTTATTAACCTTATGAATTCAATACCTCTTCATCATGACGTCAACTTATTTTCTTAGTTAACAGGTTAATGATTTTCTGTAGTTTACGTGTTCGTACGACGAGTCATAAAATTTTAATGGAATTAGTGTTCGGAAAAATTTGTTTGTAAGCCGAATTGTTCCAGATCCAGCTGAAATTTGATTCGGTGTTGATAACTCTCAAAGACATGTCGATTTCTAAATTGATAATTTTTATAGGCTGACATACTACTTGTTAATTCCTTCATGCGACAAAACGCTCTACAGTGAAAAAATATCAGAAAACTCCTGGTCTTCCTTTTTATCTAGGATGTTAACCCCTTCTAACATGACGTTCGGTATTAGTTCAACAACTGAGGAAAATAAATGCTTTTTTTTTAAATTTAATTTTCGACTTTCTGATAATTATAATATTTTCTAGAATTTTTCGTTTCGGGGATGAAATTATTTCATTTTTTTAGTTTTTCCGAAACAACTCCAGAAAATCTTTATTCTTCGCAAAATGGAGTTCGATGGTGAATTTTGTCTTTCAAGCAATTTCTTATATTTAATTCTTTTTAAATTTTTTTAACCGAAACAACTTCAGAAAATCTTTATTTTTCGTAAAATGGAGTTCGGTGGAGAATTTTGTTCAAGTAATTTCTTATATTTAAATCTTTTTTATTTCTTTTAACCAAAACAACTCCAGAAAATCTTTATTCTTCGCAAAATGGAGTTCGGTGGTGAACTTCGTCTTTCAAGTAATTTCTTATATTTAGTTCTTTTTCACCATTTAAAATGCTTGTGCAATATTTTATTATCCTTTAACAACAATTTTACAATGAAATTGGTGTGATTGTTCGTCTTTTTTCGGTTGAAATAACCAGTTTTGTCCGGATGCCGGACATAGGATAACTTTTTAAATTTTTCACCGTCTGAAATTTTATTTATGAGATTCTCTTTGAAGTAGTGCACAGTACATCAAAGAAAAAAAGTCTTTATTCATTATTCTTTAATTCCGACTGAAGGGGCTGATAAGAAGATCTGTAAAGAAAGATGCGTAAATTTAGTTTTATTAAAGTCTGCTTTTGAAACTATGCGAGGAGTATTTTGGGACGGATCTCGCAATTTTGAACTGTGGTCTGAAATTGGGCAGCAGTGGCCTTGTGGCAAAGTCTCGGTCAGTGGCGTAGCTGTAACTTTTGCCGCCCTCAGCTATATTGCAACATACCCCTCTTCCTTCGCGAGTTACATACAGCACATAAACTTCAAAATAAAATAATAAATTCCAGGAAAGTATGACTTTATTAGTAAAGTAATTCACCTTTTGATGCCCTCGATCTCTGCAGATAGGTTGCTAAATCGAGCATCCATCGCCAGTTTTTCTTTCACATCGGCAATTTACTGATAAAAGGCGAAGAATACAAGTTAATTACATTAGTTCTTTTTTGTGCATAATGATTGATCTAGTGCCGTTGATCTTTTCAATCATAAAATTGTTTTCCTGCATGTCTGATTTTGCCACCCACCGCTTTCAAAGTGCTGCCCAGGTGGAATGCCCCCTTTTGTTAGTCCACTGGTCTCGGTACTGTGGTGTCTTGGCCTAGGTGCGACCAAATAAATGCAATGTTTAGGTTGACCTAAGTACTTTTATTTTACACAGCTATAATTTAAAGAACGATTCTTGCATAGAAATATGGAATAAATATTTATATACAAAGTTCGTTCATTTGAGTTCACAGTTCTAGGACTTTAAAGTTCAATGGAGTCGTAGTTCAACAAGAGATGTAAATTAATATAGGATGGATAGCTTCCACCTATCAGCGTGATAGCCTAAGCACGAGACTACAAGGAGTGCTCTAAATTCGATGAGCCGAGATTTCGGAATTAATGCCGATCTCTCAGTGATCGTTGTCCAAGTCGGAATTAATTCGGGACTTTAAATCAGAGCTGATCACACAGCTCTTTCTGAGCTCCGGAGCCTGAAACCACGTTCGAGACTTCCTAAATCGGTCCTTCCACCGCTCTCCTCGTTCCAACTCCAACATCGTGTTTTCGTCCCTACCTCAAAGGGTGGAGCTCCGCCTTCCCTTCACTCCACTAGACAATCGTACTCCCGGGCGACCAATGACTAAACTTCCATGTTCCCAATGGTCAATTCCGACCGCGGGATGGTTCCTGAGTTTCCTCACCACAGGAGCTATACAGGTGTGACATGAAAGAGCACCGCTAATCTCCTCATAGCCGACCCAAATACGCTCTCTGACAGATATTTATTCCTGTGCATTGTGGTCGCTTTCCGCGTGCAGCTATTACCCTCGCGAACGTCTCCTTAATGACCAACAGGTGCAGCTGGCCTGCGGTATGCGACTGAAGTGAAAGGTACTCGACTCTTTTCTCTTGGGAACTGTGCTCGCGGTAAGGAAAACATCACAGTACCGTCGTCATAGGTCCCAGATCCTAACGCGGTTCCGCCAAAGATTCGCAGTGCATATGGGCTTGGAGCACGTTCAATATGCCATCGAGGGTCAAACGTCCTCCCACTGATGTGGATCGAAGTTTGGATATTAGGCAGTCAGTTCAGGTTTTGCCCTCGTCTTCTGACCACTGCTCAAAATCACGAAGTCCATCCCAAAATAGCCCTCGTGTAGATTCGGGACGAAACGTTACTAAAACTAAATTTACGCATCTTGTTTGCTCTATTCTCTTGTGGGGAATCTTTTTGCACTGAAAGGCCTCATTAAATTTCGGCAGTTGGGGCAAAAGGCCGCACGAGCAGAATCTCAAAGATTATTGTTCTGTAGTTATTATTATATTACAGACAATTATATTATTTCAGTGCAAACTGGTAAGGACGCATAATAAACTCAAAAATGCGGCTTTAAGACCGTAGGTTCCCCACCCCTGTCCTTGATTAAAAGAAAGTCCAGGTGTGTTCTCCCTTTGCGTTTCTTGCACACTTTCACATAAGAAATTTACGATTATGCGTGGTGAAAAATTATTGCAAACAACAAACATCCGTGGTACGAGCCACAAGATCTGCCGCTGGTGCAACACGATGATCTGTGACTGCGCAAGAGAGGATTACGGTATCGGATGCAGTTGGCATTTAAAAATAAACTTTTTGAACTATAGACGGTTTTTTGTAAACGGCGGAATTATGTGAAAGTTATCACATGCTTATTAAATATTATATAATCTAAATTCTAGTATTTTGAAGGTTTTATATTGTGAACCCAAACACTACGGTCAAATAGCAATAATTCTAACAAACGAACTGACGAACTTCAAGTTTTAGCACTATGTAAAGATTTAATATGTAGTCTATTTCGGTAATTTTGCAGGAGACATCTAAAATGAGAGCGATATCGTCAAACTGATATGATCATCAAAAAAGTCCAGATATGCCCTATCAATTCAATGATTACGTAATTTTGACAGGGAACATCTATTAGGTTTGGTTAATATCATACAAATTTTGATTTTGCTTGCTTAACCAAGCGTTCTGGACTGGCTTCCATAAAAATCTTCTAAAAGCATCCGAAATGACCTGTTCCACTGATGATTTTTTTTTTATTTTATAATTTTGAATTTTCCTCCAGTTATTTCGAAATTTATTATCCACGAAGCAGCAATTTAAATTCATCTCAAAATTGAAATGATTATCTTTCAACAGTAGCGCTTTATTGGCCATGATATCCTATTTAAGATTCTTTGATATCCTAAATTATTTAAGAACTTATTTTTAGCATTATAACCGCGATAACTCCAACGCATGTAAGCTTATTCAATATCTGTACTGGAAACGAAGTGACAACGTGTTCGTAAATAAAGTATTAAATAAAAAGTTAAAATGCATACATTTTTTGGGGCACGAACTGCAACACGCGTGCTAAAATGGATTTGCAAATACGGCTCTTAATAGTAAAAATCGAGTTTGAGATGAGGAAAAGTATGCCTCTTCCCTTTAAAGGATTTGGTGCAAATTGCACATCTACAATTTTGTGATGTAAGAACCATGCGAAAAATTTTATCCAAACAGTCCTTTGAGTTTTAAGTATGTCGTGTTTACATACACTCCGACAAACAGACACAATTCTGGAAATGAAGCTTTCTGATTTAAAAAGGTCTAAAACGACGAAATTTAATTTCTTTATGAATAGAAAAAAGTAGAGGATGAATTTATCTTTAAAAAAGTAGCGAAAAAGTGATACGAAATGCTGTAAAAAGAGCAGCATAGATATTAAGATTTAAAAGCGACAGGAATAAAGGCAGATTCAAACTATTATTTGAACATTCTTTTCTGTTATTATTACTTTTGAGTTACTAGCTTGCTTATATTTTTTGAAAATTAGTTGAAGTCAGTAACTTAGAGGAATTAAAACAGACCTTGAAATTTTGAGCAGACGCGACAGACTCTACCTGAACAGTGTTTTCCTAAATTAACCCTTAAAAGCAGGAATTTTAAAATGTTTTATGACTTTCACTTCTTGAATAAAACATGGGAAAAATACTTTAAAAAATCATATTTTTCTTTAAGTATGGTTTATGGCTAAAAAAACATTTTTTTACCAACTGAAAAAAACTGGGCTTTATTTCAGAAAAAAATTCCTTGATAAAATTCTATAATGTCAAACACAGATGAATTTTAATAAATAATATCAAGAATAAGGAATTTCCTTTAGCATTTGTAGAATAAAATATGGTATTCTCAAGCGTACAAACAAAGCTAAAAAGATGCAGCTTCAAGTGAAAAACATCAATCTATTTTTACTTTTTTTTATCAGCACTCAGGCTACCATCTATATGTTATAAATTGAATTAATAAAAATTTCAGTATGTATCCTATTGGCAACAACAGACATTAGAGCTTCAGTCTCATTCTCAAGATTTTATAAGACAAAATTGGGTATGTTGCTTAAAGGCAACTCTTGGCCTTTGAGGGTTAAAGTGGCAAGACATTCTCGGTTCGGGGGGGGGGGGTTAGTAACAATTTCTGACTCTCTGTAACGGACTGTCCTGTATTGTATTATTTTTTTATTTATAAGCAAGTAGTTCATGTGTGTATTCAAAAATATATAAAAAAATTTTAACTTGACTTTCTTACTAGTTTAGTTTAGTTATACCTAGGCTTCCTTAACGTTTCTCGCTATCGCCTGTATTTCAACTTCAAAAATATTTCTTGTTCCCATTCATAAATGAATAGTTTTTCCCGACTTCAAGTCTATACAAAAGGAAAGTGCAGTAAGAAGGAAACATAAACATAAATTGGACTGATTTTTCAACCGGTAACCAGCTACAATCCTATGGGCTACTAATATAGTTCAATATCGCAAACAGCAGCCACGTTTCTGGATTTTGGAAATGAAACGTGGAAAAATTGCTAATTCGCAGTATAACTGACAAATTAAATAATACTACATGATAAAAAATAATTATTAACTCATATTAAAAATTCTTAATAGATGGTGTTCTTTCAGAATAGGCAGTTTATAGAAAGCTATTCGCTATCGTATCACTGTTGGATGACTTCATAGTTGTTTCTACACATCTTAGGACTATCGAAAGAAATCGACTAAGATAAGCAATTTTCCTTTAAAATATAGCATATTTTTAACGCAAAGCATCGATTTACGGCTTTTAAAACTAAATTCTTCTTATATATATCAATTACTTTTAAATACAAAAGATGATTTTCAGAATTATTTATTTGGGTTTGATGGTAAACCTTTTAGCTTTACCCGAATCAAAATTTGAGTCTTTGACTACAGAAGGACTATTTGATATTTGAGCAAGTCAGGAACACTTTTAAGTCAAAACCTTTATTCCGAATTTGTCTGGATAAACTTTCCAAATTTGTACATTTCATTGTCACCAGAATAAAATTTCATATGAGAACACATTGCATGTATCTTCATTATTTTATTAAGGAGATCTTGGTACAAGCATAAAATAAACAATATTTTAGATTAAGGTAATCAATTAAGTTCAGCCATGCTTCTTAATTCAGCTTCAAGAAGATCAGAAATCTGCTTTATAGCATCAGAGAACTTAGATTTACCGTCCCTAATAACCATAGCAGCCGATATCAAGCAAACAACACTAGTTGCTATGTCAATTGCTTGAAAGGCACAAAACGCTGAAACCGCTTTTACTGACGGACACTCTGCTTGGAATGGTGCATTATTATTTGAAGCCGATTCAACAGTTCCGTCATCCTGGATGGTATTCATTCTATCATCATTAGCAGAAATTATTGGCATTCGATTTGTTGGTAGACTTTCGGCT
>BGPR01014123.1:23070-40010 GCA_013235015.1 Araneus ventricosus | reverse complement strand
TAACCTTTCCTTCCTCATAAATATCTAACTCTTTTCTATATTTTACATAACAATCATTTTTACAAAATATTCTGAAAGATAACGTTGTTCAGTATCGTAGGCAGTTGTTTAATTCAAATACTTTCAAAGTAAATCTTGCACACCATCGGAAACAAAATGGACGAGTGTATATTGCAGGGCTGCTAAGAGTCTCGGCTGGCGCCCAATCCTGTCTCCTGTAGAATGTTGATCCTGTGGAAATGGGAGCTGAACGTGCCTACGTAGTATTCCAAAGCCTAATTATAACAATGAAGTCCGAAATCTAATTCATTTATAAACTCGTTCTCTCACTTCCAATAATAATTATTCTTTTTTTTAATTTCGATATTCAAAGGAAGAAAGTATTGATGATGGTCAAATTTGAAAATTGAAATCATATAAAATATCCCATTGTTGGTCTGGAAAAGGACAATAACATACAAAATGAATTGAAAATGGCTATAAAATTTAAAGTTCTCAGTTTTAGTATATTTTTAAAGATTGAAAATACCTTTTTAATTTTGAGGATGAGATTACGCCGGAATTAATATATGGCGTGTCCGTTATGAATAATCCATAATGATTCAATGTTGTTGTAAAATCAAATGACGCTGGCACTGTTTTTCTATTATATGATATATAAATGTATCTGAATTTAAGGGGATATGCACCAAATTTAAAAATGCAAGATAATAATGTTAAGAAAATCTAAGTTGATTCCATCTCCCATTAAAAAAAGTGCAAAACAGAATGCGCTTGATATATTGTACTATGAATTTAAAAATTATATCCTCAGTTCTTAGTTGAGTAAAATGCACCAAATTTGTAGGATTCCATAACTGTAAGTATCTAAATTAATATTATAATTTATATTATTATAATAATATTATTATTTTCTATCCGCCTTAAATATAATAATATAAAGAATTTTTTATGATAATCACAACATTACTTTGTTTCTTTCCTTGTGGGCTACCTGCCAAGATGGTTCAATATGTTAGAAAATTGGATAGAGGAAAATGCTTCTTCAAGGAAAGTTGTTGTTTTAGAAGCGAAGTTTCGTAATGATGAAATTGTGACGATGAAGTTACTTAATTTTGTCAACATACTATTAATTTGTAGTTTCAATTCCTTGGTTCTTTTTTGCTTCACATAATTTTAAAATTTTATGGTTTCACAACAGAAAGACATTTTCCTCATCTGGTGTTATTGTCTGGCAGAAAATCAACAGCAAAATGTGATAAGATTTTTTTTTTTTATGTTTCTTCAGTTCTACCTTACCAGAATATTAAATAAGTGATGTAATTAATCTCGCTCCCTGTAGTCGGGGCAGGTTAAATAACACGCGACTTGTACTAAGCATTTAAATTAATATTAATAGTTATTTTAAGAAATGTTATGGTAGAATTCTTCCTGAAGGTACATTGATATGCTTGCATTAAAAAAAAAATTTAAAATGTTGAATTGTAATTTTAAAAAAATTCTTAGAAGAAAAAAACGTCTAACTAGTCTCCATATTCACCCTATACAACAACGTAATTGTGAATAACTACATGGGAAGATTGTACAACAATAGGCACAACAAGGCAACTGTTTCCAATAACTATATAAACAGGCCAACAATAAGGCAGAACAACGTATCTGTGTGGAATATGTGTGAAGATTGTAAAGCCAACAATAGTACAACAACGTAAATCTGTGTGAATAACTACATGTGAAGATCGTACATGATAAAAGTACACCAAACGCAACTGTGTGAATACCAACTACATGTAAGATTTCAGCAACAATAGTACAACAACGCAACTGTGTGAATAACTACATGTGAAGATAGTACAACGATAGTACATCAACGCAACTGTGTGAATAACTACGTGAAGACTGTACAACAACGCAACTGTGAATAACTACATGTGAAGACTGTACAACAACACAACTGTGTGAATAACTACATGTGAAGATTGTACAACAATAGTACAACAACGCAACTGTGTGAATAACTACATGTGAAGATCGTACAACGATAGTACATCAACGCAACTGTGTGAATAACTACATGTGAAGTTAGCGTCAATAGTACAACAACGCAACTGTGTGGACAATTCATATGTGAAGATCGTACAACGATAGTACATCAATGCAACTGTGAATAACTACATGTGAAGACTGTGCCACCAACGTAAATCAGTATAATACGTAAATCGAACGAAGTACAGACTCACCTTGGCAAAAATTTGAAAATTCCAACTAGTTCGTTAGTAGACGCTGCTATTCCAATGACCTTTACGGGAAAAAAGGGAGGGGGGATGACACATACTTGGCTGGACTAACAGCGCTATCTATCGGAAAATATTTAAAATAATCCGACTGACCCAACGTGCCCCTATGCCCAACTAGCCCCGGTCTACCCTACTATTGTAAATTTTTTATTCCACTTAATTTATGCGGTACACATTTTTCTGGTGTATAATTTTAGCCCTTTGTATTGTGGTAGCTCTTTTCATTAGCGACCCTATGTACTTTTGTACAAATGTCTGATCTCTTTTTGCCTGTCCTACCATTTAAATATGTCTAAGAACATTTTAATCACCCTGTATTTATATATAATAGATAATTAATTACTTTTAGAATCACATTTACTTATTGAAAGGTTCTTAAACTATGAACACCGATCCAAATCAGATCAATGTATAAATTTCGGTAATACTGACGCCATCTTTTTTTGTCATTATAATTCAATAATAGTTCATAAATACAATTTGTAATTGAAATAATAAATTTTAATTTCCCAAATAAATGCAACTAAATAAATCAATTTTTATATTATTATCAATATTGATGTTCGGATGCTCAATTTTGTCGGTATTATTACGTATACTTGGCCTTGTACATATTTTTATTCACAGACAATTTTTAAAAGTGAAACTTCTGTTGTTTTTTTTCTGAAAACAATTTAAAATTCCATATTTCTTTCATTAAATGAATTGCGAAACAGATAGAAAAATACTTAAAAAGAATAACTAACTGTTCTAATAAGACTAGATATTTAATTTAATTTCATTAAAATATAAAAATGAAATCTTTCTGTTTATTCATTAGTACAATCTTCATTTATACGTAGTACTTCAATCATTTAAATCTAGATATTTATTTTAATTTCATTATATTACAAAAATGACATAATTTTATTCTATAGATAATTAAAGGAAATTTTGTAGTTAATTGCAAATTTTATCAAGTTTATAAACTAAAATAGCATGAAAAATTTTAATTTGTATCACCTGTTCCGGTTGTTTGGTAGCCTATATCTGAGTATGACATTTCCGGGATATTAAATATCATTAACTCTTTAAACCCGAAGAAACTTTTTCTTCTAGATTATTTAAAACCGGGACCTTTTCGGAGGAAGCGACATGAATTGGACTCCCCCAACCTGGGTTGTCATTTACCCCACAACCCATATCCTTCCCCTTACCTTCCCTTAACTCTCTGAACCCGGCTAGAGGGAGAATTCCAGTACCTCAAAAACTGAAGCAAATTTTCGTTCATGAAAACAGACTGAAACCCTTCCTTTCTTTACAGAAATTTCAGGAGGACGACACTCAAGTTTGGGCAATCAATTTTACACAAAGAAAGGTACCACTTTTCTCCCGTAAAATTCACTCAGGTGCCCGAAACCGCCTGAATCCGGTCTCTATCGAATGGGGCGGTTTGAGACGGATTAGTCCGAAATATCTCGCGAACTTTTTTACATCTCTAGCGCCAGGCCCGGGTATTCTCGGGCTATTGGAATTTTCTTTCCCCCAAGACCACATACATATTAGTAGTTGGAGGGTTGGCCTGTTCATTGTGAACCCTCCATTGTGTATTTCACCCCATAGTTGGAAGAAGAGGGGTTGTGAATTTGTGTGTGGGCTTTCTGCTTTCCACGCCTATTCCAACCCGTTTCCTTCCCCCTTAAGGCGAAGCCCTCAGAGCCGACAGTCGTCTAAATCACTGTCATATCTCTCCTTTGAGATCGGATAGCGCTCTAACAACAGAAGGGGGAAGGAATGTTCATTGTTGAAAATTGCTGCCGTTGGCTAGTACAACTGAGTTTTCGAAGGTAGCATTTATCAAACGTTTCAAAATTTCCATAGTACCGCTGGGAGGGTTAAGGCGTATGGAAAAGGGCTGCGGTTTGCAAGGATAATTAGACCCTACCGCGCTTATCTCCTAAGCGATCTCAGAACCTCCCCTCCCCTCAAAAGAAGCCAACCGCCTCAGACCAGACTTTTTCTCTGTTAAGGGGAAATTTTCAGACAGCCTCGCTCGGTGTCAGAGGGTTAACTTGCTTTTAAGGTATCCGATTGGTTTAAAATCGTCATTTTTGATGAAATTATCAAAAAACTTTTTATGGCATAATTTTGTAGCCTGTTTAACCAGCTTTCTAAAACTGTCTCACTGTTTACTCTATGTGAATTACAAATGGAGTTACAGCTGTTTTATTACCGAACTGTAACCATTATTTAATGTTGCACGAAAACTTTAAATGCGTTTTCTGAGAAATGATATTTTTGAGGAAAACTGTCGACCGTAACAATGATTTCTCAAAAAGTTATTCAAGTAATGATATGAAATTTTCTGAGATTGTTTCCTGTAATATGCGTGATGTTTTCCTCTAAAAACTAAGGTCAATTTTAAAATCAAGTATTATTTTTAAGTGCTTAAAAATAATCAAAAAGCATTTTTTATGAAAAAATACCAGTTTAGTAACTATGTTCAGCGATATCTCAAAACTGTTTTGAAGTGCAAGAAATATTTTAGAGCATAACGCAGAAAACTGTCATAAAAATGTACTCCTACAAGGGTTTATGTGTATTTAGAATATGATTTTGTCTATGGCTGTTAGCGTAAGGCAAATATTTTAGTCATTTTTCTTCAATTTTTTCAGTTTTTTTTAAAAGAATATTATTTTGAAAACCTAATTTTACAATATTTTCATAGTTTTAAAATATATGCAGTTGAAAAATAACATTAAAAATATATATATAAGTTATTTTTCAAAACAATGTCTCCGAACACAGTCGGATACCTTAAATGATTTTCGCAAGTACTTTTTTGTACTATGTGTTGAATTCAGCGAACGTAAAAAGGAGATAAGATTATTATCAGTGTCAGAAGCAACTATAGTGATAGCGAAACACTAATGATCCAAAAGCGCGTAGAACACTTCAGATAAACGACAAACCTAAGTTTCAAATACCATCGTTTCGATTGAAGAAAGTGAAACTGTGGCAGTGTTTGTTCAACAATCGATGCGAATTCAAAAAACTTCATTCGACAATTATCTCCCGATATTTATCTTTATTTTTTCACTCTTGTGTTCTTTTCCGGGATCACCTCGAAAAAGCCGAGCATCGTGCGAGAAAAGATAATGTTTTGACAAGCTATTAGCAGGCTGAAAGTATTTAAAAAGGGAATTAGGATTCATTAAATTTTCATGCTCTCGCTGCTAAATGCATTAATTAATTGTTCGAGCTTTATTTAAACGGCGGGAAAGACAGAAGAGATTAAAAAATTGGATTCTATCCGGCGACTCGGAGGGTAATTAGTTCTTTAAAGAAGCGCTTAATGGGGAAATAAGAACAAGATAGCACTTCTTATAATTACGGAAATAATAACAAATGCAAAAAAATCACGTGCAATAAAAGATTTGATAGAAGAAAATTATAGTATTAAAACTATAAGAAATATGTTGCTGTTAAATGCATATTTGGTAAAAATGAATTTACTGCGTAATTATCTTTTTTCCAGGCGTTAATTTAAAATCGATATGCAAAATCCTCGCAAATGCGTAATTAGAGAGATTTTTTATGGGCGTAATCTTAGCGTTTTTTATTAAACGGAGGATTAATGAGAAAAAAAGTGTGCCGTTTTGAAATATACAGTTTTACAGTTCACATTCATTTTTTTATTGAAAACGAAAAAAAAAAAAATAACATAGGAATTTTATTTCGATATCTGAAAACCGGTATACGGGTTGATGATTTCCGCTAACTTAAAATTTAACAGAAAAAATGCATTCTTCAAATGTACATATTTGCGTTTGATATTCTTTTTTTATAAGAAATTCAGAACAAAATTTAATTTCGAGAGCAGTTTTAAGATGGAGCAAAACAGTTTGAAACTGCTTTTCTTTAATAAACAATTTTGCATTTCACATTTCTTATTTAATCATAAAACGGAGAAAATGTTATTGACAGAACATTTTACTGCTTAATGAATATGATTTAAGTTTAAATATTGTTTCAAGACTTTAAAAGAGTAATTATAGTTCAGGATTAACATACTTAAAGGTAAGCGGTAAGAAGTGAAGTTTTGCTTCAGTTTCCTTTTTTAACGAGGACATAATAAAGGATACTACAAAATGGGAAGTTGGTTCCCAGCAATGTGAATCTTATGGTTCGGAACAGAGTTTTACAGGGGTAAGTATGGGATGACGAGCAGCAGCCACGTCTGGACCCCTGACCTTGGTGACCATCTTGGCGACAAATTTGGCGACTTTGGCGACGAAATATGGGATCTAAAAGGTGCTGGGATCTACTCGATATCTCTATTAGGAGAGGAGATACGCTTGAATGTACTAGATGATTCCATGTGACGTCACTGCCTGCCGGGGGAGACCATATAAGGAGAGCGCTTGGATGACGGAGGGAATGTTGATCGACTGGGATCACCTTGGAGCGCGAATGTCTTTGGAATTCTATCCGCTGTGCGAGCTAGTAAGCTGTTAGACGCCAAGCGGTATTGAGTAGTGTTGATCCACTGGAACGACTTTAGAGTTTCGTCTGCAGTGCGAGCTAGGAAGCTGGTGAGCTGAGCGCTTTTGAAAATGCTCTAAATATCCAAGTGCTGAACTGTTATTACCTGGGAATTGTCTGTTCACGTCGCTAATCTGTGCAAGATCTATTGTTTCCTGTTACCTGTGCTACGTGTTTTCCTGCATATTTGTGCATAAACCTTAATTCTCCATTATTCTGCGTGTTGGACATTTTACACCATACACCCATAGAACGATTTTTGCAACGATACTTTTATTGTTTGAAATTTTCTGAGAGGGAATCTATTTATATCCATGTGATATAGTGGGAATCTCTCGAATTTAAATTGCACGTCTTGCATTTGCTTATCGCATTGTTAAAAAAATTGAATAAAAAACTGTTTGAGTTAATTGTCTGTATGTTACAAAGCTATAAAGTCGTTTCCCTGAGATCCTAATCTTGGCGACTTGGCGATAAATTTGGCGACCTTGGAGACAAATTTGGCGACAAAAGGAATTTTCTAGAAGGACCTCGAACTTTCAACTTATTTCTACTGGCTTCATGAACTTTCTGGAGATTACGTCACTTCCTACGTAATGAAGTCACTTCCTGTTGAAAAAGTATAAAAGCAAGCTCTCAAGCCAAGAAGAGTTAGGCGGATTTTGATCAGCAAGCAAGCTGGTGAGCTAACAAGAAGCCTTTGAGCTCTGTGTTGAGATTTAATGGTAATCTCTATTGTGAATTCTTACAAGTGCTGTTTTCATACCTGTGCTACGTTTCTTTCCTTAGAATATTTGCAAAATAAAGAGTTTTGTTTTTTTAAATCCTGCTTATTAGACTGCTTTCACGTACACCCACAAGTCGATTTTGCCACAGTATATTGTTTAATATCTAATCTAGTATTTTGATTTTAGTTCCAAGTCTGAACTTCTGACACAGTATGGTCAAATCCAGGGCATTTGCAACATAGAAAAACAAACCAAACTTAGTCAGAACTTGAAATGCGTTTGCTATAAGTTTTTGAAACTAGACGTATTTATTTAATATCTTACTCTTTATTACTTTAGCTTTATTCGTGCTGGTTTGTTTTATTAGAAATAGTCTAATCTAAACTGAATTGACAGCATTAAATTTATAATATAGTTGTTTAATCTTACTTAAATTATTTATTAGATTGCTTTTAATTTTCTGTAAGTTGTTTAGTTAGTATGGTCACACACTTATTGGTAAAAGTTTTTATGCAATATGCTGAAGGCTTAAAAAGTTTCCTTTGATTTTTCAAACATCATACTTTCATTAATTCAGGATTAAAAATTAAAAATTGGAAAAGCTTTTCCATATGAAGTCGTCTCTCTCTTGCTCTTAACAACAGCGAAAAGTACTGCATAAATCAACTCAAAACAGTGTACTGATATAATTCAATACCGCAATGCAAATTGTAGATTACAAGCGCACGCACAGTATGTCATGAAGTGCAAAGAGTAGTCGAGTGAATAATGTGATGCATATTTACTTTTGTCCTGGATTTTGTCATGACAAAATGAACATTTCCAAATCACAGCTTTCGGTTTCACATACTTTTTCGTTTCCAGCAGGATTACGAAAAAAACACTTGTTATTAAAGTTCCATTTCAATATCTTGAAACTGGAATATAAACTAATAATAATCGCAAAACTTAACAAAAAAAACCCCTATCTCATACAAGAAAAGATCCTTCCTTCTAAAACTGATATCTCTCCTTACAATAAGCAAACAATCAAAATTAAATATAATAAATGAAATTCTTTATAAGCAGAGAATGTCCTTACGATGAAGTGAGATAAAATTCCGAAAGCAAACAAATAATGTTTTACGAATCTGCAAACAGTGTCGAAATGAGATCGCAGACTTTTAAAAATGCTAATTTCCGATCGTTTAAAACTTTAATTTCCGAAGCAAATTTCCGTCACTGCTCTTTCCTATCGAATAACATCGAACACTTAAGTGAGACGAAAAAGAAATAGTTGAAGGGGACGCCATTAAAAGTTCATTACAGTAAACAAAAAATCTCAGAACCTACGCAATAAGATTTGAATCAAGCAGCTTTGTCGTCATTATCAGTTTGAAGTCGTGCGAATTTTCCATTTTATTTAACAAAAAGATGAAAGCAAACACCAGACTCGTTTCCAGTGACATTATTACTTTATTTTTTCTTTAAATCTTCGAGGCGAGATATTTCAAATGAGTCGAAAACCAATTTCTTTCATTCACTTGTTATTAACTTCAGTGTCTATTAAATTCATGGCGACTAAGAAAAACTCGTCACTTGGTGTTGTAATCAAACGCCAGACTTTGATATTTTACGATGTCTTTCAGAATCATATTGTCGCTATACTAATAATGAAAATAGACTACTTGAAAAATTAAAGAATTTATTATTATAGTTTGAACATCATATTAATATTTTAGTATGCAATGAAATAAGAATAAAAATCAGTATTTCTCAGCTCCATTCTTATATTAATTTTTTTTATCTAAGACTAACAGCGGCTCGACCTACCCTAAAAGGTGTAAGGCCGAAAATAGGCCGTTGGAGAAATTATCCATTCTTATATAATACAGTCAAGTTATTTCAATCATCTAATGAAATTTCATTTATATAAGTTATTACGTTTTGGAGTTAGCGTGTTCACATGTATGCCAATATACAGACTAACAGCCCGTTCTCGGATTTTGTCCAAAATTTAATGTGGATCTACAGTTTTGATCATAACACAGTTTCCCAAATTTTTTCTATGTAGCTTTTTCAGTTTGTGAGTTATTGTTTTACATGAAAAAGGTCAGACGGACTTCCTTGGACTGATTTTGTCCAACATTTGACAGCAATCTACAGATGTGATGCAAAGTTTGCATACCAAATTTTATCCGTCATGCTTAAACCGTTTTTGATTTATTATGTTCACTTATTGACAGACATCCCAGATAGCAATTTTAGTTTGCAGCAAACTTGCACTGCAAATCTGCAAACTTGTAGCAAGTTTGACACGACAAGAGTGCAAGTGTGAAATAAGTTTGCAGCAAGTTAACGCAAGCTTCGAAGTCACCATGGGACGAACTTGCAGCAAATTATAGCAAAAACAGAGTACGAACACAACCCGCGATAGAACTCGCGATCTACCTGTTCCGAAGTAGATGCGCTAACCATTCGGCCAGTTAAACTCGGAGGGGAGAAGATAGATTTCGCTAATACGTCGTTCGATTCGATACGTATACGATTTATTTTAAACTATTTTCTTGATTTCATTAATTTTTTGAGTTGAAAATATGATTTGAAGTCAAATAGAACTATTTTCTCTAATAACTACGTTTTACTAGTCGAATAAATTATTAAAATAGAGTTCAAAAGTAATTACTTTAAAATGGGACAAAATGTATAAGTTATTATTTTTCAACAAACATTGCCTTTTTTCCGGTTTAATTTTGTTTATAAACGTTAAAATTTCAAAATTAAGAAAAAGGCGATATAGTTTTCTTTAAAGTGCGAGGGTTATATTTAGTAAAAAGATGGGAAATGTTTCAAAAAAATTTTTTTATCAAAAAAGTTGGTTTTTTTTTTACAAATTATCATTGATTTAGTGAATTAATAAAAAGAAGGACGGTCTAGCAGATGCTATTAAAAATCGGATGCTTTCTTTAAAACAGAGACAAAGATAATTATCTCTTTGTGCTATCTTTGCATCAAGCTTGTTTTGCAAACTTGTAGCAAATTTCCATTGCAAGGAGGTGGCGCTAGTTGTCACGGCGAACTTGCTACAAGTTCGCTTCAAGCTTGACGCGTCGAATTTGCGAAGACAAGGTAATATCAAGTCAAAATAAAACTTGCTGCAAACTTACGTGCTATCTGGGATAGTTCCAAAATTGTGTTTTTCAGATTCAGGGGATCTAAATTGTGTAGACTGATCAAAATCCCAAGAATGAATTTTTTTGACAATCAAAATAGTTAAAATCTGTTTCGAGATTGCAAAATAGAATTCTTTACACAATTGAGTACTCCTCATTACAACGTATCGAATATATCGTTTGATTATGAGATGATTCAATTTGTACATCATTGCCGTTGTTACTGCGTATGCTGTCTTTGACATTGCATTCGCGCATTATCAACTGAAAAACAATTAAAGCCTTTATTCAAAATGCTTGATATGAAATGGTAGTTAAAATCTGTTTCGAGAATGCAGAAAAGAATTCTTTGGACAATTGATTACTCCTCATTACAACATATCGAATATATCATTAAATGCTCACAAAAAAGATTTTTCGATAAATGAGATATTTGACTAACGAAATTTAACATATTTATTAAGTTGAAATCTTAATGTTGCTAACAAAATATATTTTATGTTTCGTAAAAAGAATTTTCAATACATTCATTAGAACATAAATATTTACAGCGTCGCGAACATCCTCATGAAACAAAAATGCGTTTGATTATTTTTATTTAATGAAAAGATTCAGCCACCTCGTTTCAAATGAGTTTCAGATATTAATTATTGCTCCATTGTAATTGAGATGCGTAAACATGCTCGAAACTGTCATTAAATTAATGTAAGATTTGTTATTAAATTAAATTTATTTATTGCCTTGAAATATCCCCGATTCGTCAGTTGTCTATTTGCCTATCAAAATAATGATAATTATTCATATTCAAAATACAGCATTTTCCTGACCACAGCATTTTGAATCTCATAGCAGTGGCATAGGTTGCTGGAAGCACGATGAATATATGGCCCGACCGTAAATACTTATAAAACTCTGCAATTGTACTCTGAAATTGATTTTTATCTCTCGTGTGCATTTTCTTCTTCAAACTTTTAAACTCCTAATGCGTTTTTAGGGATTTGGTGCTTGTGTGTATTTGACTTTTTAATCCTTGTATGTTTTAATTGGTCTTTTGATTTTATGTTTTAAATTTTTTTAAAACTTTCAATGTGTTTTTATGATATTAATATGACAGTATACGGATTTTAGAATCCTAGTGTTTTTGTTTTAAATTATTTATGCGTTTGCAAAATGTTCATGGTTTTATGTTTTGGACTTTTATATTCTATGTGT
Source organism: Araneus ventricosus (assembly GCA_013235015.1). Lineage (NCBI taxonomy): Eukaryota > Metazoa > Arthropoda > Arachnida > Araneae > Araneidae > Araneus > Araneus ventricosus. The sequence continues at coordinate 28,097 of BGPR01014123.1, read as the reverse complement.
TCAATTTTTTTTCTAAGGCGTTTTTTAATATCTTTATGCTTCACTCAAGGTAGCTTCTGTTCTTTGTGTGTTTGTCGCTCATTGCACTCTGAAAATGGAGTCATCTCTGTAGTGTGCTTTGCTTTAAATAAATAAATGAGATGCAACTGAAAGAAAATATTTTCTGACTTGGTTAAAGTATTTTTAGGATCTCGAATATGAAGACTGTTCTACAGAAAATACCCATGACAAGAACAACATTTCCCTCGTTGTACGATTGCTCAAAAGGTCAGATTCATTTTGGTGAAGAATAAGTAGTTCCGATAGAACTTTCATAGTATCTTTCCACTCAATTTAATTAATGATAAAATAATTATACAATTCATTTACAACGCCGTTACTAACAAAAGAACAATTCAAATACCTCAACCCATTTAGAAGGAGGGAAAAAACAGCAAGCATAATGTTCCATTGAGCGAAAATTACCCGATTTTTGGTGTTCGGAAAACTTCACAGATGTTCGTTTCCGTTCGCATTTGTCTCCAAATGTTTCTCGCTTGTGAATAAATGATTAAGATCCATTTAATAGGTTGGCAACACGATGTTATCGTTTGCGACAGATGTTATCGATGGTGCACCAAATCGACAAAACTCTTTAATTAATGTCGAAATGTCGAAAATGAGGGAAAGTTCATTACATGCAATTTCGATCCGAAAATAAATGTTTTAAAGGCTTGTTTTGACTGCTGTGCTAATAGAACGCCGCCCGCATCTGTGTTGGAGAAAGGGAGTGGATATTTAATTAACTTCCAGAAAAGACTTTGGCGGTGGAAATTTTCAAATATTCGATAGGAGTTCTCACAACATGCAAAGGAAAAATCATTATTAAATGTAGGGTATTTATTTTCCGCTTCAAAAAACAGAAGTTAAATGTAAAGGCGATTTTTCAACGTAGTTTGCAGACTACGCTGTAATAACTGAAAAGGCGGAAATTCAATTAACTTAGTTAAGAAGAAAACGATTGAAGCACGCAAACTTTATTTTTTTTCAGTTTTTGCATAAAAAAATCCAGATTTATACATCCGTGTACTTATTATATTTTTCATATTTTGTCCTATCACTTAAAAATCAACTAAAAGCTATTCTGAAACGAGTCGATTAACTTTACCACTTAGATTTGTGGTACGACTGTTGTACCAATTCGTGTGCAGAGGATTAGCCTTCTAATTTAGGATCTGTACCTACCAAAAGAGAATGCTTAGCGAATGTGTCGACTAGAGATATTTTCACAAAGCAAAGATGTCTAAGTGATACGGGCTGTTTCATGACTCTCTGAAACTGTGATTTTGAAGTCACCGGCCGGAACAAAGTCGTTTGGAATTCAGCGGCTGTTTGAAAAAGACAGCCTCCCGTCATTTTTTGTTCTTTTTTTGACGCGAGGTCTACTGTTCACAAAACTATTAGTTTATAGTTTACGTGGCATTTCTCACTTCTGTCATAACACACATGCAGTCGTAGAGTCTCTGAAACTGTGATTTCGAAGCCACAGGCAGAAACAAAGTCGTTTCGGATTCTGCGGCTGTTTGAAAAAGACAGCCTGAAGGTCATTTTTTTTCTTTTTTTTCGACGCGAGGTCTACTGCTCATCTAACTATTAATTTATCACTTATGGGGCATTTCTCACTTCTGTCATAATACACATTCAGTCGTAGTCCAGTACTGAAATTGTGATTTCAAAGCCACCGGCAGAAACAAAGTCGTTTCGGATTGCCGCCCAAAGAGCCGTGACAGCCGAAAGCGGCCAAGTGAAAACACAAAGAAGGACTGGAGTGCGGGATCAATGGAAAACAAATAACGCAAAGCCGTCTCTGCTCCGGATGATAAAGACTCGAAAGGAAAGAAGTTTTACTTGGAGGAGCAATCTTTAAAGAAGGAAAAGCTCCAAGCGAGCACAATGGATTACCGATAGCTCCTCCAACTAGTTGCAGGAACAACTTCAAAGATCCCAACTTGATTTGAACTCCTTCCAAGATCCATACACGGGGAAGTTCTGTCGTTAGGTTCCTTAAGAAACGAAGATCCATTCTAGAGTTGCCTTTTTTTTAAAGAAAACTTTTGTGTTTTGCTTTCGGAGGGAAAGATGAGAGGATATCTTATTCGAAATACATGCCTTGGAAGAAAGAGAAAAACTCATTTTCTTCTTTCTTTTTGAAACAAACAAGATGTTTACATGAATACTTTCAGAATTCTAGTACATTCAATCCTCCATACAAGACAGTTAATTCTCTTCGTTTTGTATAAAAGTCGTGATAAGCTTAGCGCGTAGTAACAGATTATTATATTCGTGAAGATTGTCCACGTTATTAAGTTGTGCAATGTCAAAAATTTATTGTTAAAATGTTGATGCATTTTTTTATTGCCACGTTTTATGGAAATCATATTGTCGTAATGTCATGTTTTAAGAAAATTTAATTGTAAGCAGGTTTTTGTAAACAGATACAGGAGAAAATAGATATGTAGCTATAAGAAGTATAGATAGTGCTTTATTGATTAAAATTTATTTTAATTCAAATTTTGAATTTCGTTGTCTCTTTTTGTGCGTTAATGGAGATAAAGTCTTTTAAAAAAATCATGTATTCATGATGCAAATTAATAGCAAATAAATTCCGAGAGACTGATGACAATAAAAAATTTCCAATTCCAAAGTATGACTAGAAACTAGATTATTGGAATGAGTTACTTGTAGAGCGAAAAATTTGAGCACTTGAATGTCCGTTCTTAATTTTAATACGCATTTCATGCTAAAACTTCGACATTAAAATTTCTTTTGTAACGAAAGTTGACTGTCCATCTGCTATTTTTCTTTCTGAATTAATTAGAGATTTTATATGAAAGGATAGTTAAGTAAGCTAGTTAACTAATTAATTGAAGGACGTTTAAATTTTCTAAACATATGCTTCCTTATTTGTGAAAGATACATTCCAGAATTTTTTAAAAGAATTGTTCCGTTTTGTTTAGAAACGATCCAATGTTCAAAAAGGAAGCACATAAAAAAACTTTAAAATGCTATTCAAATGAAATAATGTGCTAAACCTTAAATCTTCCGGTTTAATGAATAGTTTACAAACATATAATGAATCCTTTCATAAAACTGTTATCCGACGATTGCTGAGTTATAACTATTGTTAAATATTTAGAAATTCACCTTAATTGTTGCTTATGTAAACTCCCTATATTTCAACCACCTATGACTAATACTGTGTTTACACAATATTGCATTCTGTATATAGTAATAGTTAATTTTAACCAAATAGTAGGACTATTCGATACCTGAATTTCGAAATCTATCTCGAATACTTGAAAAGATATTTTTAATTACAACTTCAAATCAGACAAAGAGCAAATAAAATTTTACCGAGAATTTAAATTAAATGAATGCGCTTATTCACCAAGTTCCTGTTATCAATGATGACTAGCAACCGTACTAACATTTGAAAAATACAATTTTTGAACATCCCAACGAATCATTTAGGATTCGAAACAGTTGAACAAATTTACCGACTGTATCTACAAAGAAGTTGCTACGTTTGAAATCCGTTTATCATCAGAGTAATTCAGAAGCGGTTGGAAGATTTATAATTATTATCTGGGGGAACTTAAGGTTATATCCTCTTCTGCGAATCATCTAAAGGATTTTTATTTCATCGAGGAACTTAAAGCAAGAACTCTTGAGGAAATTAATTCAATTCGTTCTACTTGAAGAGAACAGAGTGTTGTTTGCAGAAATTTTATAAGCTTTTAATTAAAACTTAATCCCAAAGGTTCTAAGCATTCGAAGACTACAGAAATGAAACGTTAAGCTTCTCTCGCGAATTTATTCCATGTTTTGAAAGACTGTTGCCAGCTTCCTCGTGTTAAAAGTGTCTAAATAAACAATATCGTCTGATGTTTGCTAGCATTTCGTAAGTAGATTAAGGTGCATATCTGAAAAAACGATATTTCGATGCAGTTAGATCCTTCTAAGGAATAATTAAAATTATTAGGCTAAAAATAAAATTACTCTTTGGTTCAAATTTGCGTTATATGTCGATACTTTAGAATTCCACTCTAGAAAATTAAAACTCATTTCAGCTTTCATGTCTAGAAAACAATATTATATTTCTCCTTGTTCTAAGTCCGTAACAGATGCCAGAATATAAAATGTAGGACGTTGACAGTGCTTGTATAAATTATGCGATACAAATCCTAAGTAGTAAAATAAGTTTATAACGTTTAATCTTTTAATAATCTTATATCATAACAAATGAGACGTATTTATAAATGTTTTATTTAAAAGTGTCGAACGTATTACATATAATCTGATACGAATTATTTACATGCAATTTTCATAATTCTTTTTCATGCTGTTTCGTATTAAAATAAATCAGAGTATTCATATTTTGAAATAATAATAAAATTATTTTAAGGTACTTCAATATTATCGTTTTTTAATCTCTTTACGAATCTAGATTTACTGAATACGCTTCCTTTAAGGAAGGTTTTCATAATTCTAGAATTTTTACAATTCTTAAAAAAAGTCAGGTTTCAAATTTGAGTAGAGTAGGGTGTTATGAATACTTTATTAATTAGCTGTTTGCTAATACAATATTTTGCCATAATTTTCAAAATTATGGATGCTTTTATTTTCTTTACAGAATTTAATAAATTGTGAAACGCAAGTACATAATAATAACTAAAAATTACTTTTGTATGCGTTTTATTTTCATCTATTTTAAACATACAGGGTGTTTACAAATGAATATCCCAAATACATAGGGCTGTATCTCCGCCAAACAGTTTAAAATATCGTTTAGCCAATCACCGTGAGGGTGACGTACTGATGTTTTATAATTACTGTCGAATTATATCGTTAGAAGCGCTCTCCATCCAACTTCGAAAGTTTATTGTTTTGATGTCAATCGTGCAACATAAAGCATACTGTCTTATTGACTCTACTAAAAGTGAATTCGTCAAGACTGTTCAAAATGAGTTTAGTTCTAAATATGGAAT
>BGPR01014123.1:0-23060 GCA_013235015.1 Araneus ventricosus | reverse complement strand
TTTGACTTCGAAAGTTTATTGGTTTGATGTCAATCGTGCAACATAAATCATACTGTGTTATTGATTCTGCTAAAAGCGAATTGGTCAAGACCTGTTCAAAATCAGTTTAGTTGTAAATATGGAATTCCTCCTCCTAGTAGGAGAAATGTCATGTGTTTGCCTTGTCAATTTTATAAAAATATCGTCTTTGCAAAGACACGTGTCTGCAAAGAATCTGCAATTGATTCAGCTAGTGTTTGTCCCCAGTCCAAGAAAATCAACTTGACCCTCCATCTGGGAACGACAAATTCATTGACTGACGGTATGGAACATTTTGAGAAAATGACAGCTTTTCGAATCATGCAGATTATATCTGGTAAGAGTTTTATAGCATGCTCCTCGGACCTGCTTCAAGGAGTTTGGTAGAGCTTTGATGCCAATTTAGAATGCCTCATAAGAATATTTGTGGTTTAATACTTTACAATATAACCGTTAAAGCGATTAGTTAACCAAGATTGCAACTTATTTTGTTTTATAAATAAAGCATTTCAAAGTTTAGTCATTCTGCCATAACCTAGATCCGAACAGAAGAAAACGATTAACTATCCTAATTCAATAGAGGAGGTTTCTAACGACTACCCTGACAATGGTATACAGAATGAAGAACTAAATTGTTTACTTGGAGATACATCCTTTCAAAGTGCAATATTATTTTGCAATCACCTATGTTTAAAAACAAAATTTGAAGTCTACAATTCAGTTTTCAAAGTGCAATATTCTTGTGCAATCACCTAAGTTTAAAAGCAGAATTTGAAGTCTACAAAACAGTTTTCAAAGTGCACTGTTCTTTTGCAATCACTTAAGTTTAAAAGCAAAATTTGAAGTCTACAATACAGTTAACCCCTTCTGGGTCGCGTCGCATGGGATACGTTCGGCTCTTTTGTGCCCGTACGCTTTTTAAATTCGTTTTTAAGTCAGACAACGTAACAATAAATCTTAAATGCAAAAATCACCTGGTCACGCTTAAATGTCTGAAGTTTCCTTTTCCATCTTAAATAGATTGAAACAATAAAAAATATATCAAATAGGTAGTGGTATCTAATTAGTAGGTTAAATAAAAATGTAAGGCAAGGGGTTAAAGTATCACAATGAAGACCCTACCCTGTCTCGAAGGCATAGAACAGAATACCACTTCATGCTCCTGCGACTATAACCTTTTGGTTATTGTAGTGCATTCATGCGCGACATGATATATAAAGGCTGTACAGAGCATGCTCGCTCTCTTCCCATTTAGAAGTGTCCAATAAAGGTTGTTGTTGTTCTAACTACGGCGTGGTCTCTGCTTCCAGACCCAGGCTCATAATACAACATGGTGTCAGAAGTAAACTGAAACATTGGATTAACACTGAACCATGGAAAGCCTTGCACCGCCTCCGCCCTGGAAGTTGAACTCCAATCACGTGGAATCATGGAAATTATGGAAGCAGCGATTTCAACTTTATATGGATGCAACATCGTTAACCCTCCTAGCGTCAGGCCCGAGATATCTGAGTGAACTTTTTTTCTCTCATAACGGCAGACCCGAGACTGTCTCGGGATAGAAAAGTTCCATATAAGAGTCAGACCCGAGATTTTCCTTCTACAAGTTTTTCTCTTCCCCCAGGTGTCACTCGGCGACATAATGAGAGGGAGTGTCTGTGGTCAGAGGGGAGGGCCAGCTTGATCAATTTTTCTGAGAATACTCAAATAAGGGTCTTCTAACAAAGGATCCTGTCACAAAGAATCGAGGTCAGAAGTCACCTGTCACTGCCGAACGATAACAGGTATAATAGACTCCCTACGGTGCGAAAATGACCACAAAAGGGGGGGTTGAAATCCTTTTGTCCAAAACCTCAGAACTTGAAGAATAACGTATTTCAGCGTGACAATTTCGTTAAACGTAGCAATCTGAAAACCTAACAGCTGGAGGGTTAATACTAAGCCTGAAAGTCAGAAGGTAGCCATATTGCCTGCATGTAATTGGCGTGGAATGCCTGGAAATTTATAATGCATTCAATAAAGTTTCGTCTGCCTCGATGAATGACATTCTTGCTAAATTTGAAGCTCATTTCGTCGCCCAGCGTAATATTACTTATGAAAGCCAAAGATTATTTTTGCTTGCGCATCGAGAAGGACAATCTGTTGGCGACTCTATTACGGAGCTTCGAAAGCAGCTTAGAAACTGTGATTACGGTTATCTCAGTGATTCTGTTTTAGTAGATCAACTTGTCTCAGTGATTCTGTTTTAGTAGATCAACTTGTCTGAGGCCTGCGTGAATCAAGACTTCCTGAACGCCTTTTGCGAGTACCTGACTTGGATATTAAAAAAGCGGTGGACATGTGCCGTGCTGCTGAAACTTCTAAGCTACAGGCTCAAGTTCTTTTTTACGGAAGAGCGAAGTGTCGACGCCATTGAAAGATTCAAGCCATCGTCGGAGGTGAAACCTAGAGCTACCAATCAAGCTAATAATGGTTGGGCAATGCTGGAATTCAAACGAACTCGAAATCCAACATTTCATGCGCCAATTCCAATTTGGGGCCTCAATTAGATGGTAGCGGCACATCAAAGGATCTGCCTACATTGAGACCTCACGTCGAGGGTAGAAATGAAAATCCAAATCTCCTGCGAAAGGGGAAGAGGAAGGTGTGAAGGTAGAATTCTGCAACTTTGAACCTTGTCTCAAAACAAACTTTGGAGCTTCCGTGAATGACGTGCCTCATTTTTCGACTTGAATGGATGGAAAAAAAGTCTTGGGACAAAAGGAATGGAATGGAGTACAGATGAATGGGCTGCTTAACGAAAGGAGACCACCTCCTCCGCAAAAGCCTCATTCTCCTCGCAAGGGGCGGTTCCGAGAATGTTTTTATTTATAATAGAAAAGTACAGACTTCCATGTTCTTCAAAGTAAGGGAAAGGAGGGTAAGAGTACTCAACTAGTGGATTTTTCTTTATAAAAGTGAGAATTGAAAAGTCAGAGCCTCCAAAATATACTGAATCATAGTTTATTAACTTAGAAAGAAGGGTACAAAAAATGACAATTTTAGCTTTAAAAATATATATTTATTACAAAACGCAAGAAAAAAAATGCCAAATGCGTACTCTTAACCGACGTGGCGGGTAAGAGTACGCAGGGCGTGAGGCCAAGATTACGCACCCTGAAAATTTAGCAGTAGTCGCATACGAATGCTCCACTGCCTTCGTAACTGGAACATTCCTCATGCCACCACTCCTTACATAATCCACACTGGATCCAATCACCGTCATATGTTTGTTCGCAGCCTAGTCATATTGCTCCCTCATTATTTGGATTTCTATGGCGTGGAAACTTTTTCTCCAGACAACAGCTCTTCAGATTATTATCCCGATCTCATTTAATAATAATAATAATAATAATAATGATAAAATAAAATGCAAAGTTTTGTTGGAATGGCTGCTTCAAATTACAGAACGGATAAGAGTACGCATATCTGGTCTGTGCGTACTCTTAGCCGCCGATGTATTGCTTCTCTAAATCGTCCATAGATGGCCGTAGAATTCACTAAAGTTAAATTCTAACGTGGCCACATTGTTCGGAAGGGAACAAACCTCATAATGATATTTACTTTGAAAGAAAGCACTAGTCCTTTATTTACAAAAAAATTAAGATTTCTTCACAGAAAAATTACATGCTAACAAAACGAAATCATATATTACCTGATAAATGAAAGACAGCAAGGATGAAAATAATTATGGCGGCCTCTTTAGATAGCTGTAAACACACGTGTTGATATGATCGCACTTGCTTCTGCTTGCACTGTTGCCAACAGGGAAAAAAAAATCCCTGCATACTCTTACCCGACTTCGTACTCTTACCCTCCTTTCCCTTATATTCTTTTTTTTAAGACAACGAAAATATTATAACTTACAGAGAGTGACGTGAAAGTCATATTTTTCCATTTTATTGCACAAAGCTTGAGAAATATCCTGCAGACACGGAAGATTCGCTTTGTCTTTTAATTTATACCAGAACCCTGAATTCAATGGACCTTATGCATCCTTTGGGTTCGAGAGTATAAAAAAACAGCTGTGGAGGAATAAACAAAACGATCGGCCTATAAGCGACTCAGAAATAATAGCAGTTCTGAGTCAGCTGTTTAAGACTGACCAATGGCTGCCTCCAGCAGGTCACGTGTTGGAGGATGTGACGTCACATGCATAAGGTCCATTCCCACTGGAGTAGAGGTCTCAGTTCCTGTAATTAGATTTACTTCAAACAAGACGTAGAGAACCTTCCCTGTTATAGGAAGGGACATCATTCCATAGAGGAACAATGCTCAGAAAAAGATTTAATTCAAAAAGTTTGCTTTTCTAACGTAATAAAACGTAATTTAAAAGGGCCAACCAAAAATGAAAAAACGCATTTTTGATTTTGTGGAAGATTCTACCTTTCTGTAACGTGCAACAGAATATATGATTCTTCTTTTATTTAAAGCACAAACAATAAACAAAAAATGTTGAATTCTTGGGGCCAAACGAGGTTTTCCGTTCTGCGATTTTTATTTTTTTCAAAATAATGTAAAGTTCGCGTGTCGGACTTTATGAGGAATCGCCATTTTGTTCCTTTTCCTGCAGAACCGGGGGAAATCGAAGTAATAAAGTTTGAAGGAGAAAGAAGAAATTCCAAGAAAAAAATTCTCTGCGATGGGAGAAATAAAGAAGGATTTCTTCATTTTCAACAAAGTTAACCCACCAAATAACTTGTAGACTCGGCAGTTTCTTGCATAAAAGATTTCGGCTCCGTTAAAGTGGGAGTCTTGCGTGAGGCAAATTGACTACTTAGAGGAAAAAACTCCAAAGAAATAAATTATATAATGTTGAATAAAAGAAGTGAAGGAAAAGCTGCGGCCAGCTGGTGAAGGGAAGAGTTTTCGTTGTTTCATTTCCATGAATCAGCGATTCCGTTGAGTGCGTGCCGATGCCTCTTCAAAGCGGAATGGGATCTCTTCCAGTTCTCTTATATTTCTATTTTTTAGCATACATTTTGTTTAACTTCCGGGGTACGCTCGAAGAGTAACGCGAAGACGTACAGAAATTACGACACCCATTTCGTTATTCGCTCCTTAAGCAAAAGTGTATTTTATGCTATATCTGTTCCAAATGATTCATATAAACAGTTCTAGTTACAGAACAAATATTTAGAAAAAAATTTATTCAATAATCCTATACTTACTGTGTTGTGTGCAGTGTGTGTTTGTCTGAGATGTCAGACAGATTATCCACTTAATAATATAAATTTGGCACACAGGTAGTCCTTAATGGTGACTCAATGCACCTCAAGCCAGAATTTTAAATTTAATCTAAATTTTTTTTTATTTAATGTTTTGTGTGTTGTTTTGGTGATTTTCGCACTAATTTCTCAATAGAAGTGCCAGGTGTACGACAAAATAGATACAAGAATCCGGAAAGGGATTAAATTTCCGTTCTAATGAAGTTTAATTTTGAATTTCTTTTTAATTTACTTACTGAATTTGAGATTTTTTAAAAAAATGAGTCAGGAAAGTTTGGCATCAGATGTTATTTTGTTCTTAAATTTGTTGCATCAAAACTCTAATAATACTAATATTTTCAATTTTAGCTTATAATAGAACAGTTCTGTCGTTGCAGTAGAACGGTTAAAATATCTTTTCTCGTTTTTAATTAATTTTTCCTACAGGCAGATGAAAGAAGTTATTTTTCATCCAGGCTAAATTCTCAAACGACACTTGGGCACTGCTGGCTATGTGTGATTCTTAGTTGAAGGGAGGGTGACATCCATAACAGACAGCTGACTGACGTTACTATTTACGATAATAATTTCACGTTGCAATTTTTTAATGGCAATATATCACTTGAAAAAATATAAGCGGGAAAATCAATGTGCCTCTTTTGTTTTCATTTGTTCTCAAAACTTTTTCATGTCATTGTGGGCGGTTTCTTTTCTTTCTTATTTTTTTTACATTTTGTTGAGTTCTCTCATTACACGGGTAGCATATACGTGCGCGTACTACTAGTACATCTATACTTATAAAAGGCAATGTTTGTGTGCGTGTGTGTCTGTGTTTGATAAAATCTGCGATGTCAGACGAATCTGTCGCAATTCTAGCCATGAAATTGCTTTACACGTAGTCGTAATGGTCACTAGATACGCCTCGAAGCCGGGATTTTGAAATTTAATCTAGAAATTTTTTTTTTGTTAATGTTTGTGTCTTTGGGTGATTTTTTACTCATTTCTCAATATGACTGAATACTCATGCAAAACACACCATCAGGAAAGAACAAACGATTTCCGTTCTAATAATTTTTTCATGCAAGTCTAGCAATTTATTGAATTTTGAGAAATTTTTTTGAAAATGATCTACTTTATGTTAATTTTCAATAAGATCTCTTTTGATATCATAGCATCGACTTTCTAACACATCTCTATAATTTTTTCAGCTTATAAATGGAACCCGTTTATGTTGGTTGAAATAGCAAGAACATTTAAAATATCTTTTTCGTTTCTTTCATTAAATTTTCCCTGGTCAGTTTCAAACAATAGTTTTCCCTTCTTGAAATTTCACAGCGAGCTTCTCCGGACCATCCCAGAATGCGTGTTGCAGCGTGACCTTCTTCGCGGCGAGATCGCCTTGCTTTCGTGACGTCGTTACATTCTTATCATTGTCGAGAAGGTATTAAAAACAAAAATATCACATTTCTGTTTCGATAAAATGCCGCAAAAGAAAAATAAGCGGTAAAATCAATAATGTGTATCTTTTGTTTTGATTTTGTTTTCGAAACTTTTCTAGGTAATCATTGTGGGCATTTCCCCCACACATATACTTTTTTGAAGTCCCTGATTCCACGGAGCAGCGCCATTACGCGTATTACTAGTTATATTGTATACACGAAGAATTACGAACACAAGAAAATTATATTTCTTACGTTCGCGTTTGTTTCTAATAAGTGGTCATTTTATCTCTCTTCAGCGTGGTTTATTTTTATGAAGGCTGTTATTCAGCCGATGGCTAAATATTTTTAAATCAATCTTTATTAGCTTTTTATGTTTGTGCTTGGAATTTTCGTGTTCCTTTAGTTTTTTTTGCGTCTTGTTTATCGTCAGTTGGTAGCGTGAAATTTTTTTACTACAGTAAAAATAGGTGATGTAAAACGAAACCGGTTTTAAATGTCAAAGAAAGATTCGAAATCGCTAAAAACTTATTAATGGAGAATCAGCTAGTACTAATGCAAGTGTGCCCCTTAAATGAGGAAGCTAATTTCTCATTCTGCTGCTCTACAATCTATTCTTGTTAGATTATATGGGACAAAAGAGGGATTTGATTACGATGACATTACTGCGGTTCGCAAAATGTGTCGATGATATACGACCAAGAGATGGCCTTGGCTAAACAAGACGCAGTACAGATTTTTAATTTTCATCTTTAAAATGGAAATTCCCTAGTTTGATGTTATACAGCATGCAAATGTAAGTAATTTTATATTTTGTACTGGTGTTGATTTTTTATTTAATAAAGGAGTTTTTCGGATTATCCGTGTTTTCTATTGTCCGTGTAGTCCCTTCCGATTAACCCAGCGGATAATCGATTCTTCCTTAATATACACAAAAGTCTCAAATAAATATTTTGCACGATGTCCTGCTATAAACGATCAGCTATTTCTAATTAGAGATTCCAGCAATATGGGGTTACTTTGTACTTTTATACCTTGTGTACACCCTTATAAACGATCAGCTATTTCTAATTAAAATTCCAGCAACATACGGGGTTGTTAAGAATCAAACCAACTCGGTTTCAGAACCACTACGGCATGAAGCGAAGAAATAAGTGATTTATAGACATCAGATCTCTAGTATGTATTTCAGAAGATTTTGGGGTTAAAAGTAGTTTATGGCGCACAGCCCTTTCCACTGTAAACATAGTCCCCTTACCATAAAGCAGAAAACAGTTGGCGACGTCAGGAATTGTTTTGGTTGCGCAGAATGTTACCTTCTTGTCTTATTTGAAATCGTTATATTTATTTCGCGCTTCAGCGTTACAATTTTATTGGTCAGTTGTAATGCTATCTACGATTTCATTGGTCGATTTCTCCAATTTGAATAAAACTTCGTTTGGAATCAAATTCTTGTTTTTGGACTTTTTTTTTTAAAGAAACTAAGATTCTTGACATTCAATATAAGAAAACCCATTACTATTTTCCCTTTGCTGAAAGCAGAGCCGATGATGTTTTCTTAAAGGGTACTTGGAACACACTTGCAATGGGTAGGCACTGCGTGCGGAAATTCTCGTTTGGAATTAAAAAACTAGGGTGCATTCGATGAAAAAGCAGAAGCTTCTATTTTCCGCTTTGCTGAAAGCGAATCCGCTGATTTTTTTTGATTAAAAAATTTTGGAACCTGATATGCGGCTGGGATTACGTTCTGAGCAACAATAAAAATGTTCACTTCACCCAACAAAAAAAATTTCTCATCATAAACCATCTCGCTCTTGAGACAAAAAAAAATTAGCGATTCTAAAGATGGGGGGGGGGGGGGCTGTGCAATGAAACTTATCGATTTTGGAAAAGAGAAAGAAAAGAAACTAAAAATCTGGTAAAGGATGGATGATGATTTTAAGTTAAAGGATTTTTTAAATGCCTGCATTAAATTAACATTTGCAAGTACATAAGAGATGCATAAGTATATATTGAACTACTGTACCATTGGTAATTAGTAATTTTGTGAATCATTATTTTGATTGATATTTTTGATATTGATTTAGCAGATAAAGCTGTTCATTTCAGACTAAAGGCTTGTTAACAACAAAATTTTTCGTATTTCCCCAAGTAAACCATTTCTCATGTTCTGGAATGCATACCACCCATATTTACCGTTCATGCAGGTGCTAGTTTGTCCACTTTAATTGCTCTAAATAATATTAAAATATTATATAAATATCATATAATATATAAATATTAATAATTAAGTGTTTATAAAATTTTACTCTCAATCTCTCCCCTTTTACTACTAGTTGCTCTGATACTCATTACACACCCTCTTTCATTTTATTGGCTAACCCACGTTCTGAACTAAATGATAGAAAATATAAAAAATGGAAATAAAAATGATAAAACATTAAAAAATTGATAGCCAAAATTATAAAATGCATAAAACATCAAAAGTAGGTATATAAAAAGAAATCAAAATAAAAAAAACTAAAAAAAACCTAAAAGTCTTTAGGAAAAAATTTACAAAAAAAATTTCTAATCTTTTGTTAGTGTTCCCTCACTAGATGGAATACGTGCACGCATCTAATTTGCCTTGTTTATTGTAACCACTTACGTTTGTTAAAACATCTCCCTTTGTTTCAAATTTAATTATAAGAGGTAGATTTTAATCCCTTCTTTTGTATTCTGGAGATTGTCTGAATTTCTTCTTTGTGGATAAATGTTTTATTTCTGGCCCATTTCAGTTTTTTAGGTTCAGGCCAAGAGGATGATGAAACTCGAAACCTTAAAGGTATTTTTCTCTACAGAAAACCTATTCCACTTTTGAATTTACTTGAATGTCTGGCCCTCTGATCAAGTCATTCACCAGATTCTTACTTCTTGTCGTTGTCCACTATTATTTTTACCCTTCCACCTTTCCCCTTTTTTTTAATATTTTTATTTATAGTAATTACTCTAAACATTGAGCTTGTATCCCACTGGTACCCTCTTTACATCAGTACAAACATCATTTATTTATTATTTTTCAGATATACAGAATTTTCAAAATCAATTCTGGGCGCCAATTACAATTGGCGCGACTCAATTCAAATCAAGTACAGCTGACGGCGTTGAGTTTGCTGCCAAAACCATCTGCTTGGCGACAAAGCGTATCTTTGATCCTGGTTGGACTTAGAAAAGTGAGGGGCTGTTGTCAGGCAGTAGACTAGAAAGAAAGTAAAACTGGGGTCAGGATCATGAAATACCACTTTGGTATCTAAAGCTGAAAGAAAAGGGGTAATTTATTAACGCTTTTGTTTTGAAAACATATAAATGCAGTGATCTCCCACCACAGCAGAGTCTCTCTACGGCAGATTTCTCCCTATAGCAGAAATTTTAATCCAGAATGTTCAAATAACATTTCGAAATATTCTCCTTCTGTGAAAGTGGTTGTCTCCATATAACGAATTTTTTTTAATCGGAATGTTAAATAACATTCAAAATATTCTCCATATAGCAAAATTAGTTTGTCTCCCCTATAACGGTTTTTAATCAGGATGTTAAATAACATTCAAAATAATCTCCATATAAACGATGATTGTCTCCCCTCTCATGAATTTTCAGACCTTTATCTTTTTTCGATTTTTTGTTATTCTTGAAGAAAGTTGATAATTTCTGTTACTGTAATTTTCTCCACACGTGCCTGGAACCCTCACTCTTAAAAGGAAAAAAAAAGAATTTCTGAATATATAATATCACAATGCACAGCAATGTAAAAATAATAACGGAATTTTCAGGTAAAATAAACGTAAAATTTTATACTAGTACATGCTATTCTCTGAATTGGTGGTGTCTTAACTTTTTGAGCATTTTATTTATACAATAAAAATTAGTATAATTTAGCAAAATTCCCATCTATATATTACTTCATTTTAAGTAGTGAAATCATAATTAAACTACATTTGAACATCGCATCTATTGAAAAGTTTGGAACATTTACCCATGTAGCAAAATCAATCTCTAATCTCCATTTCAGCAGAAATTCTCTCTATAACGAATTTTTCAATTGGAACGATTTCGTTATGGGAGACTCACTATATAATTACTTATCTTAAATGGAATACACATACGTATAGATTAAAGTATCTAAGTGTGAATCTAAAGAATTTATTAGTCATGGATTTTGAATAATTGAAAAATCAATCCTTAATTATAAAATTGCTTAAATCAGCGGTTTCCAATCTATCATGGGGCTCAGTGGAGTATTGAGTGGGCGGAACACTAGTTAAGGTCAAAGTCAGGGAAGCAAAGTTGTCCTTGTTTTTTTAACCTTTTTTGTTTTTCTTTGTAAACATTATATTTTTTGTTGTTTTTTTAAAATTTTATTTGTATCTTTTTGTTCTTTATTTCCTGTTTTTAATTTGTTTTTTTGTCTACTTTTCTCGTTTTTTTTGTATGTGGGTGTATGTACTATATGCTTAAGATTGCTTCTGTGTCTTTGTTTCAAGTATATTTTAGTTTGTGTGAAATTCCCTTTCTTATATTTATTATCTGTTACTTCTGCCATTTTACTTTGTGTGTTTGTTTTATTTTCATATTTTTTCTGTAAATTTTTTTGTGGGTATGTTTTATTAATTTATATTTTGTTCTCTTAATTGGCAACGTTTTCATTCTTAAAATTTTTAATTATCCTTCAATACTTGATGCATATTTTTTGGCCATACTTTCCGGTGTCTATCTGTCCGTTTAATGTTCTCCTCTCAAGAGATTCAACCTGTACTCTAAACTTTAAGTGATGGGCTCTTCTGAATGAATGAATAAATCCTTTTATAGTACGATTTACTAATTGCTGACATATGATTGCATATAATATATAAATGTATTCTATGAGTTTGTATTTTTATTTATATATTTAGTTAGTGGGTACCAAAATATTTTTATACAAAGGCCGGTTCAATAAGAAACGCACACAGCAATCGATGATGGTCTAGATCAGCGAGACCGCTGATATAAACCATATCGACCATATGTTTGGCGCAGCGCAATCAAAATGGTTTTTTTGCGCTCAGGTAAACTCCACCAAACCCATCCAGAGCCAAATGACCCAATCTATGGGACGCAGCCTTGTAGGCCTCGGATACCAAAGTGTGAGTAGGCCGCGGAACGATTGTCAAGAGTGGACAACTTTGTAATTTTATTAATTCCAAATTAATTATTAAATTTATTATTAAATTAATTAAAAAATTAATAAAATAAAATAAATTTAAAAATTAAATTAATTAAATTAGTATTGATTTTCTATTTAGCTTCATCGCAATTTTTGTTTTATAAATATTTTTAATCAGTTTACTGTAAGCTTTTACTAATTACTGACATTTTATACGCGCGTAAAATATTATATATACAGTAGAACCCCTTCATCAGAACTAATTGGGACCGGTGCAGGATTACGCAAAATTCAAATAAAATAGAAAAGTAATAAAAAAAAGATGTGTACTATAAGAAAATGTAAGTTATAAGTACTCAATTTTATTATTTCTTGAATTGTTTTATTCAAAAGCAATAGAAAGAGAATATATCTCTCCCCTTTTCATCATTAGAATAATGGATTATTGCTCCTGTAAGAAGTTACCTTATCTTACGTCGAAGATTGCGTGGTTTTCTTCAATGTGTACAAAATTGTACGTACTGAAAAAAATTTTTGTTTTTTTAGCATGTATATTTAAATCTAGTCAGATGTCTTTTTCAATTACATATAATTTTCGAAAATAAAAAAATCGGTTCGAATTAGATTTCGGAATAGCAGGGTTCTACTGTGTATATGTATTTTGTAATTTTTTACTTGTATATTTATCTGGTGGGCCTCAAAATGTTTTAACACAACAGGTGGATACACAACCAAAGATTGGGAACCTTTGGTCTAGATTATAAATGAGCAATAAACTTACTTATTGTAAGTGGTGTGAAACCTAAATGAAATTATCTGGTCTTCATTTTCTCGTTCAAATCTCACAAAAGTCACATTTCTATACGCATCAGAGATTAAGCCAGTACAGCCAATTTACGTTTACTACCAAACGTTTGACTTCGAGGGATATGACATTTTTGTAGCATAAAATACACTGGCTATAAAGTCGTTTCCCTGAGATGCTAAACTTGGCGACCATTTTGCGGACTTGGCGGCAAAGTTGGCGATTTAGCGCCAAGTTGCCAAAATGGTCGAAAAAAATTTATCGCTAAATTTGACGACCTTCGCGACAAATGTGGCGACTATTTGGCGACTTTCGCGACAGAATTTTTTTCTAGAAAAGGTTATCGAACTTTCAACCTATTTCTACTACTTTCATGAACTTTCTAGAGACATCACTTCCTACAATGACGTCACTTCCTGTTGAAAGTATAAAGAATGTAAAACTCTCAAAGCCAGAAGAGTCAGTTACAGATTTGATCAGCCAAACAAACTCGTGACCTAACAAGAAACCTTTGAGCGTCGTGTGTTGAGATTGTTTGGTAGTGTTGTAATTTTATTAGTGCTGTGTTAATACTTGCTACGTTTCTTTGCTTGGAATATTTGTAAAATAAAGAGCTTTTTTTTATTCCTGCTTATTGGATTGCATTCGCATACACCCACAAGACAATTGCGTTACAATGGCCATTGAGTATTATAACAAATATCCTTTGGCACAATCTAAAAATTACTCTAAGATTTTAGAGAACATACGACTCTTAAACCTCCAAGAAAAATGGGTGGGATACTGTCAAATTCGATACATTATATCTCTGAAACAATGCAATTCACACAAACTCAATTTTTTCCTACAGAAAAATCTAACTTTCTCTCTTATAAGTACACACATTTAAAACCTACACATATTGGTACATGTTTTTTATTTCAGGAAGTAATAAATAAGAGATTATAAATTTTTTTGAGGAAAAAGAGATGATAATAGTCATCTTGACGCAGTTACGAATAAATGTTTATCTGAACACAATATTTTTGGGTATCTAAGTAATCCAAACAGTCTGTTTAGAAACTGAACCACAATTTATTAACATTTCAATTTCATTTCTATTTAATATACAATAAAAAATGTTAAAAATATGAGTGAAAATTTCTTTTACCCTCCCACAAATACTTCTTTGGAATATATATTTTTTAAAATGTGGTTCTTCGTAGAACAGCAAAAGGTATATTCGGTAAAAGGGTTTTGTAAAATCTTCAATAATTCTTGAGATGAGCACAATGTAAAACACATTTGAGATATGGCGCTTTAAAAGATATGTATTTTCGATGGTACCTTGAGATCTGATACATTTTATCCTTTACAAATAATGTACAAAATAGCAGAGACTTTGCGTGCTACAGCTTTTTTGTAATTAAAACAGACCCTTGCGATTTCCAATATTACCGTTATTTAGTACCAGTTTAATTATTTCCAATTGCCTATTCATAGGCAATCTGGACATCGCATTCTCAGGGGCAGCACTGATTGGCAATATATCGAAATCAAGATTCACAAGTCAGGTTTTTATTTAAAGACTGGACTTCTTTCTGTTTAATAAGACAGAATATTTTAATACAAAAGTTGGGCATCGTATGGATGTTTTAGGTTTTGTATTTATTGACTCTCAAACAACGTAAAAAAATAATTCCTTACTTCATTTCCAAATTTGTTTGTTCTATTATCTGTTTCTGTTGTTTCTGTAACAAATCACCACGATGTGATATTATTGGGGATTCAGGGGAATAAAATAGTAAGGAGCAAGTAGTCTTCCACACAGATTAGCGCTAAAGGGGAAGAGAAGTTTCCAATAAGTTACTAATAGCCAAGTCTGACAAAGTTAGAGCTGGGGATCTAATTGCTGAGGACCACGGACGAAGGTGATCACAGCAGAGTAATGAGCTACAAATAAGAGAAAGTTTTATCAGACCTTTGATTAATGAGTGAGGTTGGGGTATTAAGATAACTTGTACAAAAGCTGTGCCAGACCACGGATTAGCCCGGCAGAGAATCTAATGGAGTTATGGTGTGTGAAAGTTGGCATCAGAGGAAAAAACTGCAGTTTGCCGACGTCTGTAGCCCTTGACCAAGGTTATATAACAACATTTATGTCTCCGTGTCTAGAATTATATTAACAAAGGTTTGACCAGGTTAGTGCAGGGGGATGTAATTTCCTACAGGGACCACGGATGGTGATCTAGCAGAAAATCTAATATGAGCTACAAATAAAGAAAGTTTTTATCAGACCGCTGATTAATGATGGGGTTGGGAGGTAATGAATAACTGTACAAAAGCTGTGCCAGACACAGGTTAACCCAGTAGAGAATCTAATGGGGTAATAGTGTGAAAGTTGTACCAGAGGAAAAAAACTGCGGTTGCAGCGTCTGTATCGCCCATAGAAAGGACTATATATATATAAAACCACTTCATGCCTCCGTGTTTAGAATTATAATGTAAAAAAGTTTGACAAGGGATTGAGGGGGGACTTATTTGAGGGACCACGGATGGTGATCCTGTGAAAATCTAATGGCGGAAGCCTAAATAAGAAAAATTTATCAGACATACTGATTAATGATGAGGAGGTTGGGAGGTAATGAATAACTTATTTATTTGTACAAAAGCTGTACTTGAACCCGCGGATTAACCCGGTAAGAGGAAATCTAATGAGTTAATAGTGTGGCCTGAAGGGAAAAAAACGCAGTTTAGCGTCTGTATGTATAGAAAATTTATATGTATATAAAACCACTTCATGCCTCGTGTTTAGAATTGCCTAGTAGCAAAGTTTGACCAAGGATTAGCAAGTGCTGAGGGGGGGGACTTGAAATTGCTGAGGGACCACGGATGAGTAGTCACAGCAGAAAATGAGACCTGAAATAAAGAAAGTTTATCAGACCGCTGATTAATGATGGGGTTGGGAGGTAATGAATAACATGTACAAAGCTTCTTGAATTTTGGTTGCTCGATAAATCTAATATGAGTTAAGTGTGAAAATTATTAGAGGAAAAAAAACTTGCAGTTGCAGCGTCTGCTTATCGCCATAGCAAGGGAGCTATATATAAAATGTTTTCGTTATTTGCAGTTATAAAACAGCCGAGTTAGTATAAATTTGCTTTATTATAAAGATGTTTTGGAGAGTGGCGGACGTACAACATCTTAGTTGAAGTTTAAGTAAGAAAGTGTACAGAAAGAATCCCCGATTCTCTCAGATAAGGGAATAATATAACACGTGATCAAAGTGCGAGAATGTGAACTCTTTTAATAAATTACGTAAGCGTTTTAGGGAAGATAGCGTCAAGAACCCCGCTGATTCCGCGATTTATTGCGCGCGTGGGGAAACGATTAAAATATTCTTTTGGTAATAATGTGAAACAGAGATTTAATATACCTCAGGCAGGAAGTAGAACGAAACTGAGTTTAGAAAAGTGAATTTTGGAATACAGCAGGCAAATATATAATATTAGAATTTGAAATAAAATTAAGTCAGATAAGTACATATATATATATATATATATATATATATATATATATATATATCACCATTTCATGCCTCCGCGTCTAGAATTATTATGATTCTTTTATAATCGGTTTAGGTTAACAAGAGTGGGCTTAGGAGGAGCTACAAGAGAACCTAATTGATCTCAAAGAAATATCAATAATAGAATACAAAAACTTAGCTAATAAAAACAAGATAAAATAACTTTGTAAGAGTCAATTTTAATAGTTTTAAATGGTCCATCGTATTACAAAAACTTTCCTATCTTTATGAATAGTTTTAAATTTATTTTTTAGTCTGTATGGATTCAAACCATGAGATGATTTAGACAGCAAAGAGTTATAGGAACCCCACCCTTTTAGAAAAACCGTGTCGCGCAGTACTCATATTTTCTAACCTTTCTGGCAAACTAGATGTTCTCTTTTTTCCTCTCTCGTGGAGATATTTCCTCCTTCAATATCGTTGAAGGAGAACGCGCCTTTCAGTCTAGATTCAAATTTTAATCCAGACGATATCTCGGTCTTTTGAACTACACGAACAAATACCCCTCTTCCATCGTCTACAGATTCCAATCCTCTCCTCACAGGAGTACAGGGGAATTCAGTAATCGGGGGAGAACTCCCTATACTCGATCGCGGTGCAATATTTGTCCCTGACTAGCTACCCTTAGCGACAAAATAATGCAACCAAGACAACTAGTAACTGCAACTTTGACTGCCGTGTTTCAATTTCCGACACCTGGGTAAGATCTTCTCTCTGATGTATTTATTCGGGAAGCGCCCTCATCCCCCCCTCTCTTACTTTACCTTAACTCCGCAAATAATTGGAAAATTCCTTATTGCGTTCCTTAGGCTCCAGAAAGGGGAGGGTATAGAAGGTTCTGGAACGCACTCAGTGACTGAGAACCTGTTCGAATCAAGTTTTCGATCGTTCTTTATTAAGATGAGAAAACACCCCCTTTGTACAAAATGAAGGAGAATTACATGAACTGAGTCCTACTTAAAATATAAAGAGTAAACATTTGCCCAATGGTACATTTCCAAAGCATCTCCGTTGCCAAATTGGGAGGTAGGATTTGGAATTCGGACTTTTGCGGCAACAGTTTCAGCCAGTGTTGAAATGGGGAATTGTTCGATTTTCTTTTAGAAAGTGTGTTCATGTTTTCTTGAAATATTTCGTTTGCTCCCAACGGACCAATAAATTTTTTATTTCGTCTCAAGTAAATCCATTCTATATAGAGTATCAAAGTATTATATTAAAATGTTTTTGAGTTTATTCTAAGTATTTCAGTTATTTTCTCATTTTTAAGTCTGTGTCTTTCTATCTAAATTCTTAATTCTTATATTAATAATATTTCAATACATTTCAGAATTTATAATACGTTTGCATGGTATGTGCATTATGTATAAAAAAGCGGATATATTATCTATTATTATTATAACTAGAAGATTTGTGCCACTTCTACAGCAGGGACTTAGCTCTCAACCATATCTCAGAACAGGAGTCACTCGCTTGAAGATGTGATAAAGTCACGGGTGCACGACTGGCAAGTATTACCAATAGCTTCAATTTTGATGCTTTGAGATCCGCAGTTTGGTGAAAATCTGTATTTACTTAACACACCACTGAACTTCAGAAAAGGCTTACGCAAAATAAGGAAAAAAATGCTCCGATACTTCCATAATTCAAGCAGAACAAAACAGAGAGTATTCTAATAATAATGGCAAACCAAAAGTCAAATCAGCATAAATATAAAAGAAATAAAACGTAAGAGAAAAAATACATAAAATAAACGAAAAAAAATGCTGAAAATAAATTAATTCTGGTATAACTCTATTAATTTTAGCGGAAATGAATCAAGATAAAATAAAGAAATTAAACTGATGTATGCGTCTGGTTTATGAATCTCTTTTGGCGCATTAATACACCACATTCCTTGAACGTTAGCCAATTTCGGTAGGTTTTATATAGAGTAATGTAACTAATTATGACCACTGAAACAATATATTACGAATTAAAACTCGATATTTAAAACACAATAATCATACTTATTTGATAAACGATTTTAAATAGAACTACAAAATAAAAAAAAATTATCGTGATTTAACGCCATTTCCTGTTTTTTTTAAACCTTCGCAGTCAGATCCGCTATAAATCTCTATGTTATCTGATAAGAAAATTATTATTATTATTTTTTATCAATCTTTTAATTTACTACAAGTGTATTCATTTTAACCAGTTCAGTTGAAGTTTCCATAGTATTTGTAAAATTATAAATTAACATTATTAAAAAGTAATTCAAATAAAAAAAAAATACTTGGAAAACAAATTCACCATCAGTTCCATTTGGGAAGAACGATCAATTTCTCAGAGTTGTTTTGGAAAAATAAAAAAAATTAAATGATTCCTTGTAGAAACGAAAATGTTTGCGACGATTATATTAATAAGAATGGAGAAGCTAATGAAAAAACAACATGTAAATCCAGTTACTACAGATTAGTAACAGCATATCAAAGTTAGATTGTCAGGTAGCTACAAATTAAGTAATAACGAAAATGCCATTTTATTAAATTTATTTAATTATTGGCATTTATTATTTTATGTAATATTCCTCTAAAGATTTTTTTACTTTGTGTATATAAGTCTTAACAATACTATAAGGTAAATTATATTGATTTTCAGTAAATCATTATACAGCATTTTCATTGATAAATATTAAAAGGCGTCGATAGAAAGGAAACTGATTGTAATAACAAAGCTTATCTAATTCCAATCACCCTGGTTTTGAATGAAAACCTCAATCACAACACTTTACCAGATAAATCTGATGGCGAAAGTTTGAGTCTATATCTGTATCTATTTCGAAATCATACTGGTTGTATAAAAAAAATCAATCACCTTTACCAGATAAATCTGACGGCGAAAGTTTAGTCTATATCAAGCTATCTTTTTTCTTAAATTATATAGTTTTGAAAAAAATCAATCATAAGCTCGCAAATACAAAACTGATAGCGAAAATTTAGTCAATATCAAGCTAAATGCCCGAAATCCTTACTGGTTTTGTATGAAAAAAATCAATCATACTTTTAACAAGATAAAACTGATAGAAAGAAATTTGAAATCTATATCTAGCTATTTTCCGGAAATCGATACTGACTTTCTAGAAACATCAATCCACAACTTTACCAGATAAATCAGTGGCGAAAGTTTAATCTATATCCTATCTATTTCCAAATCATACTGGTTTTGTACGAAAACATCAATCATAACTTACCAGATAAAACTGATGAAAAGAGAATTTGGTCTATCAAGATATCTTACGAGCGAAATCATACTGAACTTTGTATGAAAAATCAATCATAACTTTACCAGATAAAACTAATGGCGAAATTTAGTCACAAAACGTTCAAAACGTTATTGAACAACTCACTTAGAATTTTCATATAAAATATCTTGGGTGCCATGAACTTGTTAATACAAGTTAAGGGGAGCATAAAAATTCTTCGAGTTTTCAAAGATTTTTTATCTTCAAGGTATTTAAGAAAAAACTATCCTTACTATAACCGGATAATGTATAAAATATGGAGCATCTTCTTAGATTTGTTACAATTAAATCCATGAAGAAGGTGTTATTATCCAGTGGAAGCAATTTCAGACCCTGAGGAATTTATATATATTAGAAAATTTGGAAAAGGAAATACTTTCGGTGAATGCCAAACGAATTTCATACATTCTAACTATTTCGATAAAATGAAACTTTTATCCTTACATAATAGCAACAGCGAGTCGACAGAATTCAAATCTGTGGACGGGTCGCGCACTACCATAACTTGCCTTTTCAGAAATCATCATTTTCATTCACCCAGCTCTGTGAACAGTATAAAATTTATCCCTCTATTTCTGTTTTTTTTACATATATGACATTTATTGTTTACCAAATTATTTCTTATTTTTTATTGTTATTCCTTTAAGAAATTGTTTTTTAAGTCTACGCATCAATTATGATTACGGTACTTAATATTTTTTAAAGCATACTTCAATTAATAATAATAGAAATACAAAACAAAATTAAAATTAAAAAGAAGAAAAGTATGAATAAGAAACAGCATATTTAAACATAAACGATGACAATACATCTTTTTTTTTTAGCGTACTAACACGCAACAGCCTCGTTGCATCCACAGAAGTTATAACGCGATTAATATTTAAAACTTATAAAAAATAATTTAGAAAGTAAAAAAAATGTTCAAAGGAAGAAGCCAGATGATGAAATCGAATGGCGAACTTTATCAGACCACTCGTCATAAAGAACATTTTACTTTTCTAAAATATTACACTATCATTTAAATAATCGTTATAAACCTAATCACTATTCATTCTTCCCCATGTATATATTGTCATCATTCTGTTCACTTATACTTTTCTCCTTTAGTACAATTTTCTTCATCAGCTATTATTTGTCTATGATATATTGAAAATAGCTGCATATGCGGATAGATATATAATACTAAAGTTTTATTAATGTTTGATTAATTAATTTAATCAATTTTTTTAATTAATATTTTCATTAAAATTTAATCAATTATGTACCGTTAAAATTTAATCAATTTATAACTAATACTTTGAGTAAAGTAATTGCAATTCCATCAAAATTAGATTACATTCAAATCTGCGAACTTTCAGCCCTAGACAAAGCCTTGAATTCATTTTGATGGATTCATGAACATTCTACAAAAAATGGATGTAGTTTTTTGTTTTCTACTTTCTATATAAGAAACAGGGCCTGCAGTGGCCTGGTAGCAAGATCTCGCTTCGGGCCAGGATGGTTCTGAGCAAATTCCACTGAGGAGTAATGCCGCGTAATGGGCCACTGCTTCACTTCACAGCCATACATGGTAGCTAAAACGTGACCTCCTGCTGTGCAGCACGGAGGTTGGAGGGGTGCAAACTCGGGTGTCGACCTTGCCATCTAACAGTGGTTCACAAATGACGAGGTCGGCCCGAAATAGCCCTCATTTTTTGCTTCAAACAGGACGTTAATGTAACTAAACCAAACTATTCGTAAGTATAGTTTTTAGTACAATTATAACTAAAATATTCGTGTGTATAGTTTAGTTTTAGTATATTAATGCTCCAACTCTGAAGCACGAGGGGTATATTTTCGGACGAACCACATTTAAACTTGTCCGTTTTTTTTTTATGAGTCGACACCTGAGTTCCTGACTCCGCGCCAACGAGGGAGGTCGTTCCCCGTATCCCAGCGTGAAAACAAACCCATTACGCCTTCTTTTCAGTGTAATCGAAAATTTCGAATCTGGAACAGGCCCGGTCGAGACCTTACCATGCACCGACACTACATACAGATAAGTAATTTCGTTCCTTCTGTTTCTTTGTACAGCGACAGTGAGGAATTGTAGAACTTTTGCAAATAAACTCTGATTTCCGAAAAACATTTATGATTTAATATAATAAAATTTATGATTTAATATAGTTATAGAGAGACGCTACATATAAGAAACTCTGCTACAAAAACAATATTTCTCATTTAATATAATAAAATTTCTGAGTTATTATAATTATAGAAACTTCATATATATAAACTCTGAATTTCCTAAAAACAATATTTGTGATTTAATATAATAAAATTTGTAATTTTAATATAATTATGAAACTTCACATATACACTATGGTGCCTAAAAAACAATATTTGTAGTTTAATATATTAAAATTTGTAATTTAATATGTACTCAGAAACTTCACATATACTATGAATTTCCTAAAAACAGTATTATGATTTATTATAATGAAATTTATGATTTAATATAATAAAATTTATGAGTTTAATGCTCAATAAAATTTTAAAACAAAGATTACTTGAATTGACTATTGATGATATGGTTTCACTGGAAGGAAACATAATGAATTTAAATTCTTACTTTATTTTCGATATCTGATAACCATTTCTTTTCGCATATTGCTGCGTTTCTGGTGGGACATCGTAAGCTATGGTCAGATCCTGACAACTTCATTGTAATTCACTAATGCGTTGTTAATGTGATTTTTTTTTAATTTACTGAAATACCCTTGTCGCAGATATGTAGAAATATCGTAGGCATTTTATTGTATAATTCTGCTTATCTTGTGATGGTTTTAAGTTTTATTCTCAATCGTTTACGCATCCACAAGAACATATATTTTTTGATATAACCAGGTAGCTTTCCAAGTAAATTGTTGTTTGGCCATGGCAAGTAGAGACTCAATCTGGGTATATCAAAACACACGTTAATCTAATCAAATTAAATTGTCTTGAAATGGCGGTTGGTTACGATTTGGTTTCATAGAAACATATTAATTACTAAATTCATATTTTACTTTGTCACTGCAAACATTTTTTTTGCATAATAATATAAATTACACAAATGAAGTGACACCAGTTCTTCAAATTAATAAAAAAACTCAAAATCTGGAACTACGATTTTTTTTTTTTTTAAATGAGGCAGCGCATCTCAATTTTTTTCCCAGACAAGTTACATACCATACCGATGGTCTGAGGGTCGTAAGTTACTGGAAATCAAAATTCAGGTGACCATTATCTGAGAAGAAAATATTAAACTTTAATAAAATAAAGTATTATATGTTGTAGGGAATTGTACCTTTTTTTAATTTGTTATTTTATATGTAGTGTAGCAGAAAACTGAAGAGGTTTCGTGATATTCAAGGAAAAACGGAAAAAGAAACAGAAAACAATCATCAGCTACTGCTGACCGGTGAAAGCCATTGCGTACGGAATTTTCTCTCGGTAACAAATTTAGAACTGACGGCGTTACCTATCTAAAACAACTTTTTTTGG